>WOUH02066434.1:0-10321 GCA_009936405.2 Stevia rebaudiana
ATGATCCAATCAATCTTTGTTTCCGCCATGGATTGATTGTGGAGGTTTTTCCCGTCTTGTTTGGTTGATTAGATTCAGTCTAAGCGATTGGACCGATCCTGACAGCAGGGATTTCTCAAGATACTGAAGGATAACTTTAGCTCAACATACACCAGAGAGGTATTGGCCATCCCACACACGTTTAGAATTCTCAGGGGATTCTCAAAGGTTTATACGGTTTTCACCTCTCTCAAGTAAGCTGGTTAAAACTCCTCGACAGGAGCGCATGTAGTCCCAGGATAGTTAAGGATACTGGGACCAGTTTATTTTCGGGTGGCTAACAATTTCAATATATCTAACTATTCCTAAGGATCCTTAAGAATGGACGGTTTTAACCTCCAACTAAGATAAACGCCAGGACCGCACGACAATATAAAGGTTAACCCTTTGTCTTTCATATTCATTGGTAATACACAAGGGCCACAACCGCCAAGAATATTTGATCTTAGTCATCAGTTTAATAAATTGCCTTAGTCGTAAGAATATTTGATCTTAGTCATCAATTTAATAAATTGCCTTACTCACTGTTGGGGCTGAGATATTTCAAGATAAATCTATTTTGTTTTTAGGATATTTCGGAATATTATATTGTGTTTACTAATGAACTGAATGAAAGCAATATAGGCTATTTCTTTCAGACATGTTCAAGGATGTTTGAGAATTCGGATCTCCCGAGAAGCGTATGTGCTGGAGATGATGTTCCACCGGTTAGAGTCCGTCTTATCCACGATTGTGAGAACGTGGGAATTGTTTGAATCCTTCCCGCATAAAGTGGATCTGGGAGTGACAGTTGAGGATGAAGTCAAGCGGTGGAGAGCTGAAGTTTATCCCGAATAATCAGGGATATAGTTGTAGATTTTACCGTTATAATTTAATTAATATATAAGAAGCCAATGGTAAACAGGAAACACACACAACATTCACTCAGTTTTACTCGATTACTAATCTCTGTTTGCAGCTGTTCTTGCGCTCGTGGTTTTTGCTTTACTTTCATCACACATTTAGCTTACTTCGGCATACATCTTAGCATTTTACCATCGGTTTGCTTTACATTTGTACTTGTTTGATCTAATTAATAATATTGACTAGACAAGTGATTTTTTGGTCACTTGTCCGAGGTTTTATATCGGCAATCTATAAAGATTAAGGGCTTTCCTCGCTAAAACTCCTTGTGCCGTTCATTTATTTTTACTTTATATTGTGAATTATCTTTAAGGATACTTAGGGATATATTGAGACAGAACTACAGAATCAATCATAAAATTGTCAATTAGAATATATAAACACTTAGCCTCACTGAACTAATTTGTAATAACTAAAATTGATACTTAATATTTTTTGACCAAAACAATCACAAGATTATTTGGTCTTAGTCACCAACATTAATAAAGGCTTTATCACCAGAACACTTGGGCTTTGACGCCAATGAATCAAACGTTATTTAATATTCTTACATATCCTTAAAACTTAAATTTTTCAAAATAGTTTAGGATATTCGAGAATGACTTGGGATTCTGAAGCATATTTGCGACTAACATTCATATAGTTTGATCAAAGTTCATACAAAGTACAAAGATCTCAGTATACACAATTTCAGGTATTTCAAAGTATACTGGGGCAAAATAATATAAACTCACAATGTATGTTTCTTTTATTATATTTAATTTATATTGTGCTTTTACAAGGAAAATATAAATTTACATGTATTCCTAACTATCTGGAATAAATAGTCTTCAAATATCTCTTTCCTTTCTTGAGCTCCACTCCCGAGTTAGCCAAGAATAGAACTGTAGAAGAAAACAAAGAAAACCAAGATACGAATGCTATATCTTAACAAAGCCAAATATCCTTAGATAAATACCTAAAACTTAAAGGATGAAAATTTGAGCATTGTCCTGAAAACCAGGATCCCTCGGCCCAAATTATCCTAATATCAACAACCAAATATTCAAAGATTTAAGCAAAAAACATATATTGCAAGCCCCAACATACGGGGACTTCACCAACTATTAAGTTGTTTAAACATTCTTCATACGAGGATATCACAGGATTCTCCAACAAACAAATGGGCTCCGGCCTAGGTATCACATCCATCATCGCCCATTTCCACCACCGCTGCTTCATCAGCCATATCCTCCTGACCGCCTACGCCTTTGCTGGTTTCGGTTTCATCATCATCTTTAGCCACAGTAACCAGCTCCAAGGATGTTGCAGCTTTCTCCTTATCCATCTTTTCCAGGACAAGAGTCCACAATTCCGAATCCTCCTTCCAAAGTTCCATGCCCTTATCCTCAGCTTCCTTCGCCATCTGGATCTTGGCATGTAGAATACTTATCACGAGGGAACGTTTGGCCTTTTGGATCGTTTCATGTACCTGTCGATCCGGATATTTCTCAACATCCTTAACCTGTTTCTTCAGGGTCAGGATTTATTTGCCTTGAGCTACACATTTCTCATAGGCAGTCTGTTTTAGGCTTATCACCTCCTGCATTTCAGCGTATACCAATTTCCTCTCCTCCGTGACCATTTTGATCCCCTAGTTTAAGAGAAGTAATAAAAATACGTCTAGATAAACTTAAAGATATTCGAGAATATTTCAGGATATATAAGGATATACATACCTCGTGAATTCGTTCCAATTCCTTGGTGTGGGTTTCAAGATCAACGATTTTCGTCGTCTTGTTCCTTTTACCCTTCGAAGAATAAAGTCCCGAACAAGGTTTAGGGATTGAGGGGCTCGGATTTTCCTTCTTGATTGACATCATGGAATTGAGGTTGTCCAATTCGAACAGCTTTTTCTAAAATTTGGCAGAGATAATTTAGGATATTCCAAATAAACCTAAAATAAAATAACAATTCTTACCGCTGCACATGTTGGTTCTGGAGTGTGCGGTGATATGGCTAGTATTAGGAGCAATAAGGACTGATCCAAACCTTCTCTTGTCTTCTTCAATCTCCAGCAAATCGTGGACCTTTCTCTCACTATCTTCTGCTTTACTGATTAACGTTTCGAATTTTGCCGCTAGAAAGCAAATTAACAAAATTATCATTGTAGGGCCAGAATATTTGAGGATACTCCAGGATACTAAATTTGAGAATATTATAGATGAGTGTCTTGATAAATATTCCATGATATTAATTATTTTTAAATACTCTATTACTAACGATTGTTCAGAGACTTGTTAGCAGGAATTTTTGTTTACATGTTCAGCTTAATTTAAAGCTTAATTTAAGGATATAATTGAAAATATACTGAATATATGCCGTTACACATTGATGGTTTCCCCATGTTTTGAAATAAGAAACGTGGAGATGAGTCAGCATGAAGAAGAAGAGAGCTGAGAAATCGGTCGTGGGAGTAATCTCGATGTACTTGGTCAAGAAAGAAGTGGACGGATACTTCCCCATTCTTCGGGATTATAGTTTATGGCTGTTGTATTACTTAACTATAAAAAGGGACCGATGGAACTAGGAAACACACAGCATAATCCGCTTACTCTCGATTACTTAGCACTCACAGTTGATAGTTCTCAAGCAGTCGATCACCACACTTAGCATTTTTCGTCATTTTCACTTAGTTCATACATCGGTTTGCTTTATTTTATACTTGTTTGTTCAATTTATAATATTGACTAGACAAGTGATTCTTTGGTCACTTGTCCGAGGTTTTATGCCAGCAATCTGTAAAGATTAAGGGCTTTCCTCGCTAAAAATCCTTGCGTTATTCTTTTACTTTATTGTGTAATCTCAAATATCTTTGAGGATACTTAAGGATAATTCAGGACATAATCATATAACTATTTACAAAAGTGATTTTCGGAATACTCAAACACTTAGCCTCACAAAACTAATTTTGAATAACTAAAATTAGCACTTGTTAATTTTTGACCGAAACAATTTGGCACTCACCGTGGGGCAAAAAATGCTTTCTCACTATTAAAATCAACATACCCCTACTTTTCAAGGATTTTTAACAAAAAAATGTCTTCTCAACCAAGGACGTCGTCTACTCCAGTATTCTCTTCCACAATAGCATCCAGTGGCTCCACTCAATTTCCGGTGTACTCCTCGAGCATACCAGCGGTCACCACAAAGAGGACAAAAACAGTATCGGTCACTACAAAGAGGACAAAAACACTTCCGGTGTACTCCTCGAGCATACCAGCGGTCACCACATCAAGGGTAACATCACACCCTCCTTTATTTGCTTCCAATGAGGATATTTTGTCTACTTTGCACCACGTTCAACATCAGATGTTGCAACAACAAGAAACCAACAAGTTCCTCATTGATTAAGTCAAAAAGTTGGGTGATAAAGGAAAGGAGAAGGCTCCTGAGTATACTCCACTGGTGCCCAGAAACGTAGACTTTGGATACTCGGGATCAGCAGGGGGACAAGACCCAGACTTTCTGCCAATGCAGACCTAATGCTCATATCTTGAAATATCCAGAGGAACTAATTATCCAGAAGCATCCCGAGGATCATCTTATTCAAGCATCTTTAAGGATCCTGAAGTTTCACTTCCGCCTCCACCAAGGATACATGGTATGACTCCTCAAGTTGCCAAAGAGCTAAAAAGGCTGCAGGATATGATATTGAGCGTACCAGGAATTGTCAAACCAATTCCTGAAGTATCCTCAACTACTCACAGATTATCCCGATTCGTACCACCTATCTGTGACGCTGAGATACCAAAGAGGTTCCAAACCCCCTAAGATGAAGTTGTATGATGGCACTACAGACCCAGAAGAGCATATAGCACAATATAGGGAGTTAATGGAAGTCAATCCTATCCCCGGTGACCCAAAAGAAGCTTGTCTTTGTAAAGGATTTGGTTCAACCCTTACAGGATCAGCCTTAAAATGGCTACTTAACGTTCCTCCTTATACTATTACTTCTTTTGCCCATTTAATCAATTTATTTAATAACCAATTCTCCTGTAGTAGGAGTTTTGAACGTCTAACCAGTGATCTGTACAGGATAGTTCAACGTCCCCAAGAATCCTTGAGGGACTATATCAACAGGTTCATTCAGGAATGCTTACGCATCCCCAACCTGGATATGACCACTGTTGTTAAAGCCCTGAACATGGGGCTCCTCAGAGATTCTCCACTCTATGAAGATCTGGTTATGCATCCTTGCAGAAACTTAGATGAAGTCAGGAACAGAGCTATAAGATTCATAAGATTGGAGGATGATAATGATATCCAGAAAAGGATCGATAGTACGGGAACCGACCCTGCCAAAAGAAAGATGGAAGCACCAGCATCTTAGCCATACAAGTCAAAACCCTTCTTCAAATCGAACAGAATCAACTCTATTGAGGAAGAAGAAGAGGAAGAAGAATATCCTAAACTACCTGACTATTGTTTTTCTGTTGATATTCCTGGGATAATGTATGCTATGCAGCATCTAGGTGAAAATCCAAGGTGGCCAAAGCGGAACGACAAACAGTTTCCAAACAAGGATAAATCCAAATGGTGTGCATTCCACCAAGATTTTGGGCACAACACGGAAGATTGCATCGCCCTCAGAAAGGAAATTCCACATCTCCTAGGGAAAGGTCACTTGAAAGAATTACCCGGGAGAAAGAAAAAGCAGGATCCTCCAGGATCCCCAAAGCGCATAGCTTCACCTCCCCTAGATGCTAACATCGTTAATTCATTTCTGGAGGGTCTGATGTATGCGGTAGCTCTTTCTCAGCGGCTAGAATGAACGCTACAGAAGACAAATTGGAGAGAGGAAGCAAACCCACAAGGATGTCAACCTTGACCGATCAAAAAGTGGTGACCTTCAACGAGGAGGATAGGACTGACCTCCAGGAACCTCGTCACGATGGTTTGGTAATTACACTCTATATTGCTAACCACTATGTTCGCAGGATACTTATTGATGGAGGAAGTTCAGTAAACATCATACAGTTGGAAGCACTAAGGAGGATGAATATTCCTGATTCGGAGATAACAACCAAATCAGTAATGCAGATAGGGTTCAGCGGTGATGCTAAAGCTACTTACGGTGAAATCAAGCTACCAGTCTACATAGAAGGGGTGAACATGATACAAAAGTTCTGTGTTATGGATTCCCTATCCAGTTACAACGTGATTCTTAGCAGACCATGGACACATGATATGAAAGCTGTGCCATCGACCTATCACCAGTGTGTAAAACTGCCCACTCCCTGGGGTGTTGTGAGGATAAAAAGCGATCAACAGGAGGCCAAAGATTGCTACACAGCATCAATGAAAGCTACCAAAGAACCTACAACTCCGCCAGTGACCCAGCGTAGCAATCAAAGAAACCATCTAAGGATATCCAAGGATCCTTAGAAAAAGAAATAAAAGAACTGGAGTTAGATCCCGAAGACACAGAGAAAAAGGTTCTGATAGGAATGAACATCCCATCATATATAGAGAAAGATCTTGCAACATTCCTAAAAGATAGAATGTCAACGTTCGCATGGAAACATGAGGTTATGACAAGAATATCTAAGTATATTATAACGCACAAATTGGGAGTCGACCCTAGCTATAAGCCAATTCACCAAAAAAGAAGAAAGTTCGCACCAGAATGAAATTCCATTATTCAAGAAGAGGTTGAAAGACTCTTGAGAGCCAAGATGATAAGAGAAGTCAAATTTCCAAGATGGCTAGCCAATGTTGTGGTGGATCAAAAGAAAAACGGGAAATAGAGAGTTTGCATAGACTACACCGACCTCAACAAAGCTTGTCCCAAAGATCCATTCCCGCTGCCTCACGTTGATTCAATGGTAGACGTAACAGCAGGGCACAATATGCTGACATTCTAGGTGCTTCAGCTGGATTTCTACAAATACAAATGGAGCTATCAGATTAAGAGGATACTGCCTTCATGACCCCAAAAGGGATATACAGTTACACAGCCACGCCCTTTGGTCTAAAAAATGCGGGGGCAACTTACCAAAGATTGGTCAACATGATGTTTAAAGACAAGCTGGGGGACACAATGGAGGTCTATATCGACGACAAGGTGGTAAAGTCAAAGAAAACCAAAGATCATCTCAAGACTCTTCGGGAATGTTTCGATATCATGGACCAATACAACATGAAGCTGAATCCCACGAAGTGCTATTTCGGTGTAAACTCAGGAAAATTCCTGGGATATATGGTGACAAAGAGAGGAATCGAAGCAAGTCCAAAACAAATAAAGGCGATTCTAAACTTAAAGTCTGCAGATAATATAAAGGATGTATAAAGACTCACGGGAAGAGTTGCTGCATTAAATAGGTTTATCTCTAAATCTTCTGAGAAATGCATAGGATTCTATGATATCCTCAAGAAGAACAAAAGATTCCAGTGGACGGAAGAGAATGAACAAGCCCTCCAAGCATTGAAAGAATACTGGCTACCCCACCGCTGCTGATGAAGCTAGAGAAAGGAGAGCCATTATCCTTATATCTAATGGTATCCTAAACAACTCCGAGCGCAGTCCTAGTCAAGGATCATGAAGGATCCCAACATCCGGTCTACGATGTAAGTAAAAGTCTACTAGACGCAGAGACTAGGTATTCCCATTTAGAAAAAAATAATTTTAGCTCTGTTCATGGCTTCCACGAAACTTAGGCATTATTTTGAAACATATAGTATACATGTTAAAACAAATTATCCTATAAAATCTGAACTTAGGAAACCAGAACTATCTGGTAGAATGGCAAAGTAGTTTGTAAAACTAAGTAACTACGACTTAATATGCAAACCTATAACAGCCATTAAGTCTCAAGCCTTAGCTGACTTTGTGGCTGCTTTTAGTAGTGACATCCAGCTAGATGCATATCTAGAAGTCCAAAACCTAAGCGAGGATACCCAAGAATGGACCTTGTTCACCGATGGAGCCTCGAATGTTAAAGGTATAGGACTCGGCATCATACTAAAATCGCCACAGGGGGATATAATACCTAGTCCATAAATTCAGAATTCCAAACCACAAATAACGAAGCTGAATATGAAGCCTTAATAGCTGGCCTACAATTATCCTTAGTTCTAGGAATAAAAAAACTTACAACATACGTAGACTCTTAGCTAATTGCTAATCACTTCAATGGATCCTATGCAGTGAAAGGTGATAAGTTAGCAAAATACCTTGAGATAGTCAAGTATATTGCGCAAACGTTTACAACCTTCTAAATCAAACACATACCAAGGGAAGAAAACACTGAAGAAGATGCATTAGCCAATCTCACTTCATCCTTAAATATCGTCGAAGATACCCAAATCCCTATTCTCCATATCCTTCATCCAGCTATTGACATCTCAGAGATAAACCAACTATCTGATTCTGAAGATACAGAACTTCTGGATCCTTCATTATCTGAGATATCCTGGATGGATCCTATAAAAAATTATCTAGAAACTGGCGAAATACCTAAAACTGAGAATAACCCTAAAACCTTTAAAATCAAAATGTTTAACTTCACTTTAATACAAGGTAGGTTATATCAAAAATCATTAGCAGGTCCTTACTTAAGATGTCTAGATAAATCAGAATCCTTAGAAGTTCTTAAGGATATCTGTTGGGAGTGAAATATGTCGGGATAAATCAATTTATCTTTAGGATATTTTGGGATACTATATTTATCTACTAATGAAATATATGAAAGGTATGCAGGCTCTTTCGTTTAGGTATATCCAGGGATGTATGAGAATATAAATTATCAGAGAAACATATACGCGGGAACTGATAGTCTACTGATTAGAGTCCATCTTATCCACGACTAAAGGAACGTGAGAATTATTTGAATGCTTCCCTAGAAAAGTGGATCGTGGGATTGACAGTTGAAGACGAAGTCAACCGGTGGAGAGGAGGAGTAAATTCCGAATAAGCAGGGATATAGTTATTTTTACCGTTGTAGTTTACCATTACATAAGGAATCGATGGATGGTAACAGGAAACACACACAAGTCACCTCACCAATACTCGACACTTAGCATTTTCTTGCAGCTGTTCTTGATTTCTAATTTTCACTATTGTTGCGCTTCTCTATTCATGCACCTAGCATATTTTGGCACTCACTTTAGCATTTTACCATCGGTTTGCTTAAATATTGTAATTATTCATTCATTTTATAATATTGACTAGACAAGTGATTTTTTGGTAACTTGTCCAAGATTTTATGCCGGCAATCTGTAAGGATTAAGAGGTTTCCTCGCAAAAAATCCTTGTGTTATTCGTTCATTATATTACCTGTTCTCGATTATCCTTGAGGATACTTATGGATAATTAAGAATATTTTCGCTTAGTAATTTGTTAACTTGATTTTCAGAATATATAAACACTTTGCCTCACTAAACTAATTCAAGATATCTAGAATACAATCTCGTTAATTTTTTACCAAAACAATTTGGCGCCCACCGTGGGGCAAAAAGTGTTTTCTTATTATTAAAATCAACATACCCCTGCTTTTCAAGGATTTTTAACAAAATATCTCTTCTCAACCAAGAACGCCGTCTACTCCAGTGTTCTCCTCTACAACAGCATCCAGTGGGTCTACTCAACTTCCGGTGTACTCATCAAGCAGACTAGCAGTTGCTACAAAGAGAACAACAGCAACATCGGAAACTATTCCGACCTCAAGGGTAACATCACATCCTCCTTTATTTGTTTCTAATGTGGATATTCTGTCTACTTTGCACCAAGTTCAACAGAAAATGATGCAATAACAAGAAACCTACAAGTTCCTCATCGATCAAGTGTAGGTCCGTGATTTGTATGAATCTCACTATGATCAATATCGCGTGTACGTGCGGAGTACGTAAATGGATAATTGCGTACACATCACACACATATGAGATAAGAAAGAGATAAAGATGAAGAGAATAATATGCAAGACATAATCCAAAGTGTTTTCATTTTAGTGATTCAATATTGGAATTACAAACGATCAGAAATGGAAAACGTACATTCAAAATAAAAAGAAAAACTATATATAATAATCAGTTTCGAAAATATTCAAAACTGATTAATTTCGAAATTGATTGTTAATTTCAAATATAATCGAAATTACTAATCAATTTTGAAATTGATTGGTTTCGAAAGTTTTCAAAACTGATTAAGTTCGAATAGTTTCGAACTTAATTTGTTTCGACTAGTTTCGAAACTAATCAATGAAATCTGTTAATTTATAATTTGATAATTCCGAATCTAACAAATTCATTAACCCTAAACCTTTAATCCTAACTAAATAATTTAATAAATTAACATTCATTATAATAAACTGAAACAATTACATAAAGACCTAATCTAGAA
>WOUH02066455.1:0-10319 GCA_009936405.2 Stevia rebaudiana
ATGAATGGAGGCGGGAATGGAATGAGTCATTAAGTTAAAATAAAATAAAACATGTTTGATTACAATTAGGAATGGAATGTACCATTACATAAAGAATGTGATTCATTCTCTTTTAGTGATTTTCATTACTTGAGGGTGAGGTGTTTTTTTTCATTCCTTTTCTTTAATGAATGACCCGATCAATGATCCAATCATGACTTGACCCAGTATTAGACTCATGATCAAAACCATGACCCGACCCATCACCCAACTCATGACCAGACCTATGACTCGAACCATAACCCGACTCATGACCCGACCCATGACTTGAACCATTACCCGACCCATGACCTTAACCATTACACGACCCATGACTAGAACCATAACCCAACCTAAGACCCAACCTATGACTTAAACCATAACCCGACTTATGACCCAAAACATGACCTACCCATGACTTGAACCATAACCCAACCCATTACCCAACTCAAGATCCAAACCATTACCCGACCCATGACTCAAACCATAACCCAACTCATGACCCAAACCATGACACGACACATGACTTAAACCATAACCCGACCCTTACCCAACTCATGATCCAAATCATTACCCGACCCATGACCCAAACCATGACACAAAACTCACAACCCAAACCATGACCCGACCCACAACCAAAACCACGAACCGACCCATGGGTTGAACCATGATCCTAACAATGACTATAGCCTTGACCCGACCCAAATTTTATTTCATTTCTTCATCATTTTCTTTCTACTAAACACCAAAAAGTAATGATTCATTTCATTACCAGTACTGGCAACCAAACATGACAATGAAATGGTAATGAGCCATTTCATTCATTTGTCCATTCCATTACCTCATACCAAACAGACCCTAAGTTTATTAAACCACCTACCAAATTGAATGAGAAATACAAAACCAAGTGCATGTATCAGAGTAATTATGCAAGTAACAAAACAAACTTTGAATAAAATTTTTAATGTCATCATAATGTTTAGTCAACTCAACAAACTGATTCCAAAAGTGCAAAGAGTCGAAGAACAAAACTTCAAGATTGATTAAAGCACCCACTCTTTTCATCTCTAACATTTTCATTAAAAAATGGATCTCATTTCTTGGATTTCTTTGGTGCCCTGAAAAATTCAACAAAAAAACTTATATTAACAAATACAAGAAAACACAATTCATCAAAAACTATAAGTAATGCTAGCTTATCAACACTTACTGTGCAGGTTGTGCTGCAGGTGCTGCAACTGGAGCTGCTACTTTTTCTTGGGGGCCCTAAACATAATAAAATAAAAACAAATAATTAAATTAGAAATGACAAAATAACAAAAATGATGGTAAGTTAACATCTATTATCTACAGCAGTGATTTACTAAATTTTACAAAGTTGATACACATTTAACCCATTTTAGTCACAATAAAGTCCCAAAAAAACAAATTGAATTAATTCTTCAAAAACATCAATCAAATTACCTGAGCAAAACGTTCCTCCCTACGAGCCAATTTCCTTTCGCGGCTCGCTTTGTTCTTCGCACGTTTCGCCTCAAACTGGTCAGACAACGTCTTCTCTCTAGCCTTTTCAGCCTTTGACTTGTGAATACTTTCCATCAACACGCGCTTATTCTTGAAAACATTACCCTTCACCTTCATGTACATGTCATGATACATGTGTTTGTCAATTTTCTTCGCCTCGCGATACTTGCGGAGTAAACGCCTTAAAACCCTCATTCTTCTCATCCACAGAATCTTTGTTGGCAACCTTGCCTCTCTTGTACCCTTGCGCTTACCTAAAGTTAATAACTTTTAACTTTAGACGCGTTAAAGTTTAAATTAACATTATTAGATATTACTAAGAATGAAATCGATATAAAAAAAAAAAAAGACAACTACCGTATCCAGAGTGACGTCCTTTTCTCTTTGCTTCCTTCATGCGACGAGCTCGTGACCTTGAGTGGATCTTGGTTGGTTTCCTGATGATGAATCCATCCTTTACCAGCTTTCTTATGTTTTGACCTTCGGTTATCCAACAACCAAGAACGAGTAAGATATAAACAGGTTAGAAGAATTGAATCAATTTGTTTAAAGTTTTCAACTCAGGGACGAGTGTACATTTTACTTGTGAAAAATGGCAGACATAAACAATTAGATGCTAAAAGCAGCATAAGCAGCTTTGAAAAAGGAAAAAGCATCAAATGAATCAATGATAACAAGCTATAAAACAGTTCATCGATTATGTATTAATTAGAAAGTCAAAATTAGCATCGTAATCGTAGAAGCTAAGATAAGTCCGACAAATGCTTACGATTTTAAACATAGGTCATTCATAATCTGCATATATGATATATCTAACCATTGACAAAACAACCAATAAAATTGAATCAAAACCGTAACAATCAGTTAAAAAATTGAAACTAAGTGATCGAGCGACGAACACAAAGAGCAGCAGTGATTTAATTGTTTCAAAACAGATGATTGACAGAACGTTAGACGATTAGACGTTCATAAAAAGATGAAAACAGATCAAAATGAAGAGGAAAACATGAATCGAATAAGAACATACGAGAATTGGCCATGGAAATCTCGTTGACTTCATTCGGATCAAGCCAAACCTTTCCTTTTCCGCATTTGAGTACGCTGGCTGAGAGCCTCTTCTGGAGTTTCAACGACACCATCTCCTTCTCTCCGGCGATCTCCTCCGGTCTTCGTCTGCAAATCAGAGGAACTAGGGTTTGTGGACAAATTGCAACCCTATATCGATATCCAATTCCTCTAGGGTTTAGAAATTGGGTTGGGCTCTGATGAAAACCGTATTTGATGACCCATTTTTTAGCCCAGCTACGTTATTCGTAATCTAAATCGAGATAATATTATAAGAAGACGTTATTAATTTGGTATTTGATACTTCAGTGTATAACAAATTAATAATAGTTAATATTTGCGTTTGATTAATAATATTTCATGTTAATATGTAAGCCTTACATAGACTATGATGAATGATCCGAGCATGCAAAAACAGCTGCACCATATTCATATGCAAATTACTACAGTTGTTCAATGTCTAAACTTAACATATTGTAAACACATCAAAGTTCTTATAAGCATTAAGGGACTGTTTGGCAACTTCTGAATAGGTAAGTGTTGAACCGGTACGAGGTCTGAATCATTAAGTGTTGAACTAGTAAGAGATCTGAACCATTAAGAGTCAATAGAATGCTTAACTATTTAGAGGCAAATGTCTGACCAATTCAGATACGAGGTATTAATCATTCAGACTCTGTATAAGGCTTAACAATCCAGAGGCAAATGTTTGAATCATTTAGACCAGCTCGCGAAACAAGCAGTCTGAACCATTAAGTGCTAAACCAGTAAGAGGTCTGAACCATTAAGAGTCTGTTAAGAGCTAAATAAACAGCCTCTAAAGCCAACCCTAATTACAGTCATTGTTCGTAATTATCATATGGCAACTCGCTGACATAGGAGAAGATGATATATGAAAACTACGTGACAAATGTATCCAAGATGAAGAGGATAAAAGCCAAGCAAATATATATGTTTTCATTAGTGGAGGTAGTCATCATAGAAACCAAAGATTCTCCGTGTCACTTCAACGCCACATTAGCATTATTCTTAGATTTCCAAGCTTTCATATTTTCACAAAGAATACGTTCTCAGTTTTCTTAGTTTCCTCAAATGTCACATCACGTTTCTAATTTGATATAGATTAAATTTTATGTATTTTAATTGACGAATACCTAATCCAATTGTTAACCTTTATTATTTAATAAGGATAGTTATGATGGTTTTATCGTGAATTTGCATGTCTTAGATATTGCTACAACACAAAAGTGAAAGCCAGTTTCGGACCAATGGGATCAATTTGTGATTAATACTTTTTCACAATTAACATGAACATTAGATTTTGCAGGGTGGCAAAACAAACAATCGATAAACAAGATTTGACCATTTAAGCAAGATTGGTTGAAATGGAAGATGTTACGTCAAGAGTCCGTCCATACAAACCTAAAACTCTTTCACTTTCAAACCAAAACCGACAAATTAAATACATCTTCTAGGTTAACTTCAAACAACTTTCTACCCATAACATATAATTACTAAACGAAACTACATCTTCACAAAATATGATGAATGGATGTCTGTATCACTCACTTAGGTTCTTGAACTCCACACATTTGTCCATCCTGAAAATATTAAAAAAACTTATAAAATTAGATTATTAATAGGGAAAATGTCACAAAAATGCAATCAAATTTGTCTTCTAATTAAGCCACTAAAAATTTTTGTCTTTTTAAATCGCTTTTTTTTTTTGTTAAATTGAACAAGGCAAATGAAACATATATGAATTTTGATTTAAAATAAGCAAAAACTTTTTATCAATTAACTTGAATTTTGAGGCAATTGTGAAAAGACAAGTTCATAATATAACAACAAAGTCTCATAATGGTAAAAAATTTAAGTCAAATTAAGAATAAATATTCATGAATTAGTAACAAATATTCATATATGATTTATTTGCCTCAATCAATTTCAAAAGATTTAACTATTTATTAAAAAATAACACATGCAACACTTGGTGAAAGTTGAGTTAGTTTAGAGGGTCAAAAAACCCTTGAAGTGACTGACTTAATTGGAACACTTGGGAAACTCGAGTGATTTAAAATTCATTTTTTTGTAAGACCTAATCAATATACAATATGAATCCTAAAAATACTTAGATATTTGTTATTCCGATCGAATAAAGTAATACAAACAAACCTCATCATAAACCACTTTCTGATTTCGCCAAAATTCCAAAGGAGGTAGAACTACTCTTCCTGCACAAAATAACAGCATCTAATTAATTATTATATTATATTATGTTTTAAGCATCCATGTAGTTAGTTATATATGGTTTCTAAAACAGTTTTTTTTTGTAAACCATCTATTACCTGATCTGGATTTTTTTCCACTGAAAGATTCTAGAGATAAAATGTTTGCACTTTTACATCGTTCCTCAGTTCCCTATAAAATAAAAAATCATATTAATCCAAAAAATAAAAAAACAGTTAAAGTTGTTTGTAAATTCACCTTCTTAACAGATGAGAAAGTAGATCTTGCTGATTTAGGACTTGGTATGAGTTTCCTTTTAACCGACATTTTGCTTTTAGATTTACTTCGAGTCACGATTTTTTCTTTTAAATTAATTTCATCTTGTTTCTGTGAGACATTATTAACCCTGCTTTTTTTCTTATTTCTGCAACCATCATCATCATCCTTATTTTTTCCCTCAACTGAAATACCTTTTCTACCCATGGGAGTAACAACATCAACATGTTGGTCAAACTGTTTTCGTCTTAATTTCATCCTAAAAATTTCAAAATCAGCAGGAGTTTCTTTGTCGAAATTGGACATATCATTTACTGATGAAAAACCATGTTTACTGTTATCCAACTTTGTAACAGATCTAGTTGTACACCTTCTAGAAGCTTTAACACGTTTTGATCCTGTACATGAGTCCACAGCATTGCTTACGATGGGACTCGTCTCATGACTTAAATCTCCCTCAAAACCTGGTGTCACGGGAGATTTTTCACATAAAACTTCATTTTCTGTTTCAATTATTTGCTCCTGTTTATAAAACCATAATGAATGAGTAATCACTGAATAAAAAAAATCATCTTTTTAAAAAGAGTTATGGTTTAATATTATTAAAAGGTTCAACCAGTCATGCTTTCCATTGTAATAATGTAAGACACCTGGAAACATTTACACATTCTAAAATAATAAAAAAAATTCTCTATTGTGAATAATTAAGACAACTCACATCCTTTTTGGTAAAATCCTTTATCTTTATATTAAAGAAAAATTATAAAATAAACTCCAAATTACTCCCCTATCCCATTCTTTAAATTAGTCCTTATCTTTATAATTTCAGGGTAAATTTATGGTATTTATAGCAATTAGCAAGTTCTTATATTTATTAACTCATGTAGACTCCATATTCTTATTTTTATTAATTAAAGGAAATGGGAAGTGTGTAGTTTTTGGAAGATGAGATTTAAATATAAGGAACGTAGATTTTTAATTAAATTATATAGTTATAGATACCAAATGGGATATGAAAACCCTTCCAATTTATTTTACATTTTTTTTAAATGGTTTCTTATCCACAATAAAATTATCTTAAAAGCCATGACTCCATCCCATGTTTGTTTCTACTTTCTATATGTAATGAAAAACAGTAAAAAAAAGATTCACAAAAACGATTTAAATAAAAAGACCATACTAAATATTATTTTCTTTTTTGAATCTTTTTATTCAAACAAATGCACCAAATTGGAAATATAAATGTGAATAAAAAGACAGTAATCAGACCTGTGAAATTTCAACTGAGGGTTGATTTACGGGAGTAATAGTTTTATTACTCAACATTAAGTCTTCACAAACTTTAACACCCATATCCACAGTGTCGCTATCACAATTCTGCTTTTTAGAATCAAAATCATCATGTTCTTCAATAGAATCTTTTACATCCGTTTGAACTGAAGATATTCATCACATGAAGCAAGTGAGAAATGCATGTTTCATAAATGAAAAACACTTTGTAAGTAAAAAAGCAACTTTTTAACCAGCTAAATCAGTATGTTTTCTCAAATAGCCGTATGGATATGAACCTTTAGCAAACTAAAAATAAAAAAAATGTTACAGATTTTTATGTTTACTACATGAATAAGGATTTTACTCCTGTAAATTTACAACCTTCGGGTTTTTAATAAAATACTACTTGCAGCGATTAGTATTACCTTTTGTAACACATTCCGAAGTTGATTCTGTTTTGGGACTACTTGTAGTAAATTCCCTCCAATTATGGGGAAAACCGAGAAGAAAATGATCAAATACCTGCAAGTATAACAAACATCATCTTAAAAAATAGAAATTTACATTGCGGTTTGGGGGTGTTGATGCTAATTTGGGTAAAAGAAGAGGTTTCAATTTCAAAATTTCAACCCATTTACTGAAGAATGAGGAGACAACCGGTGAGAGCTTTTGCGCATTGTGTACATGGAACTAAAAAAAACAAAACTAACGCTAACCTGCCGGAGAAGAGGCCGGAAAAGTGACGAAAGCAAAACTAACCTGCCGGAAAAGTGACCGGGGCTCCATGGAAAGAAGATGTTGAGAAGAGATAAAAGAAGGTTTTCCCAGACAACGAGATATGATAAAATAAAATAGGGTTTGCTAAAAGGTCTTGAAAAGCTTGGTAATCGGTGCTAGAGTGGATCTTGGCGTGGTGAGTGGCGGCGCGTCGACCGTGGTGAGCGGCGACTCACGTTATGCAGGTTGCCGGAGTTGAAGTTGGATTGTCGGAGATGAGAATCTTGTTGTAGAGTTGAAGAGGAAAGAAAAAATTCAAGGCCCGTGAGAGGGTAAATTAAATGAGATGTACCACATAACCACAATATATGTGGAAGAATAAGAGGATAATTTTTTTTTATCAGAATGGCGCAAACGACAATTTACTCTTTTTTTATATTACAAAAACGTTTACGGTTAAAAAATAAAATAAAGTTAAATAAAAAGAACCCATCTTTTAAATTTATGATTTATTTCCAACATTGGATTTATTTATTTGAAAGGAGTTGAAAAAAAAGTATTTATTTATGTGGAATATAGTATATATCTTAACATGTTCTCTATATTATATGTGGTATATATAATTTTTAAGTGTTTTTATATATGCTCGACTCGCGTACGAAAATCGGGGCGCTTTACCGCCTCACGCCTCAGTTTTTGACCTCGTCGCCTCGCTTCGCCTCACGATTTTTTAAACCAAGCTCAAAATTCAGTTTTCATAATTTTTAGGATAACACATAAGTTGATTTCGATTATGTTAATGCTCAAAGGAGATTTGGAGATCTGGTTTCTTTGTAGGGTCCATCTATTTTTGTGAAGAAAAAAAAAATGTGATAAAAGATCAAAATTTTTTGGTGACAATGGGTAACATAAAAGAAAGAGCACAGGATTTGTTTGTGGTACATGTGAGGTATTTTAATATTTTGTGAGGACTTAAACGAAGCCAGTTTATAATTTGAAAAAACCACTTTGAATTTTATTGTTTCTTATGCTCGGTTGTTTAATGATTTTATCTCTCAATCGAGGCTCATTGAACTTATGATGGGTGGAATGAAATTTACATACTACTCAAATTATTGTAAATCCACGAGTAAAACTTGAAAGAAGACAGTTTAAATAAAATATTCTAACTTGAAAAGTGTAGTTTTACTGAAGTGCAAATAATAATATAGTGCAATAATTTAAAATAAATAAGATTTTTTGTGCATACCTCAGTGGAAAATCCATTTTCAACCGTCCGTCCTCTGTTAATGAATCCTTGTAGAATGATACATACGCCATCAACTGTCTCTAACTCGAATAAATCGAATATCTTGAGTATAGGTGCTGATGAGAAACATCGGGAAGCCCTGGTCCTGTAATTTCATCAACAATAATTTGACAATGAATATTGGAATTTTGGAAGTATACATGTACAGTAAACTGTTAATAACAATCGTAATCAGCTTTTCAAATCATCCAGCAGGTTTAATTTGGGGGAAATGTGAAATTCATAACCTAAATCAAAATAATAACAATCGATATATGAGATAGAGAGAGAAAAGGAGCTGACTGATGAGAAGTGAGGCCTGCAACTCCGATTGTATTTGTGTCATCGTTTGATTCGGGTTTGGTTAGCCACCAGTCGACCAGGGTGACCTGAGATGGAAATGTGTCAATGAATGAACAATGCGAAGTATTTATGAAGAAGAAAACTTACAGTTTTTTGAAAGTAAGAATTAGAAGAAGGTGATTTGTTGAACTCAACTAACGCCATTGGAACCCTATATTAGATTTGCTAAAAAAGGAGCCTAAGTGACAATTGACGAAATCTGTGTAGTGGAAGTAAAAATAGAGTAGAAGTAACAAGTTCGCCACCAGGCCCACCACGCCGGAGAGTCGGTTGTCCGGCAGCTGTTGTGAATGGTTATTTCACAACTCAGCAATATTACGAACAGGTATTGAATATGATAAATTTCTATTGATTTTCTGAATGATTAAAGATAAGAATAGAAAGTAATCAATGATAGGTACTAGAGAAGAGGAGATGGGAAGCTCAGAAATTACAGTGTGGGATGGGGAAGACGAACACTTCACACTAGTCATATTTTTCATACCGCATTCTCATCTCTGCTTCGTTTATATCAAGTGATATTCCTAGTTGGGCCGGGCTGGTTGGGCTTGGGTTCAATTTATAACAGCTGCTTTCAGTGCTGCCGACGAAAAGATGTAAAGACAACGTCGGGGAATGTTTGAGGTTTTGAGTTTTGACGGGAGGGAAGATTTTAAGTTTTTAACAGGGGAATGATAGATTTTAAGCGACAACCGTCTAGGGGGTTGGAGACGGTGGATCGGTGACGATATTTACTTCTCCGGTTGCCTCCTCCACCCTCGTCGGCTACTTCTCCGGTCGTATGCTCCGTCGCGTCGGCTACTGCTCCGTTCGTCTACCTGCCGCGTCGGTTACTTTGCTGGTCGCCTGCTCCACCGCGTCAGCTACTTCCCTGTTCGCCTGCTCCGCCGCTCTGCTGCACCGCTGCTTCGCTGCTCCATCGTTGACTGCTTCATCAACTAGGTTAATCGGTTTTTTTCCTCAATTTTATTTTCCAAAACAGTTTCTGAGCGATTTGGATTGTGAACGAACTAAATGTTTTTTAAAGTAACGACCGAACAAAGGCTTCTGTGAAAGTTTCCAAAAAGATGCTCTGAACATTTTTTGTTTGAATTTGGCTGCCTTGGGGGGTACCATTAAGTATGAAGTTTCAGCATTTGCTGATGCACACTAAGTGCTCGATGAAATGCCTCAGTCAAGTTTGCTCAAATGTAATGCTTTTGGCTCTTTTCAATTCAGTCTAGCAGCTCGGATTTAAACAGCACCTTGCTGTTTGGGTCATTTCAACAGTACCTTGCTGCTTGATTTGTTAGTTTGGGCTTCTCTTATTGTTATTCCATTCACTGTGGTGGGGTTATGTCGAGTGTTCTTAACGACAATGTTGATTCCGCGAAGGGTGTTTGGCCGTGTCCATTTAGGGGTTTTCATTGTTGCCCGGATGGAAAGGCGGGGTCCAAGGGCTTTGCTCGGTTGGTTGTACATATAAAAAGCCTCCATTTGTCATCTGATGATCGAAAGGGGACGTTGAAGGAAGCGGTCTCTATAGATGGTGATTTGTTTGTTTCGGTTGGTGAGGCTTTAAAAGTCT
>WOUH02066466.1:0-10318 GCA_009936405.2 Stevia rebaudiana
TTGGGTCGGAAAGGAATGATCCGGACCCACCGGATCTATCCAGGTTCATTTAAACCGCGACTGGGCTTGGACCTGTTCAAACTTGCGTGGGCTGGGCTTCAGACAGAAACTGGTCCACTGGTCCATCTCTTTAACGCATAAATGGGCTTTCGGACCATTGATTTAACTACCGGGCCGTTCTATTTTCGTTTTAAACGGGCTAGGCTAATCATCGGCCCACTTGCCTGTTTTCAAGCTAACTGTTGGCCCAAATAGTCTGTTTTGGTGTAATAATAAACAAATTTAATTATATTAATCTTAGTTCATGTTTAAATTTTATAAAAACTTTACACTACTGAATTATTTTATAAAATAATTTAGAAACCTATTTAGAATTATAAAATTTATTTAAATAAATCATAAACCTATTTATCTTATTTAAAACCTAGTTTAATTAAAATTTATCTATAAACTTTACAAAAATCTAATTTTAACTCTTAACTTATTTAAGAAATTTAATAATTATTTATGTAAATATCATGTTAAAAACTATAATTAAAACTTAGTTTTATAATTATTCCGTTATTTTCTTCGGGAAAATACAAACTAAATCAAGTAGTTATTGTAAATACTTAAATTTACCTTTATAAATCTGTTAAATCTTATCCTATAAATTCTTAGATTTTAACATAACCAAACTTTAAAATAACGTTTTAATAACTTATTTAGTAATTTCGTATAATTAAAAATATATATACTTTAATATAGTTATAAAATATAGTTTCCTATAAATACCCAGTTAACCTTATTATTACAACTTTTTATATAGTTACTTATAATTAAGTAATTAATTTCTAACCTCATTTAAATATCGCATAACACATGTTTAAATAAAATAATAAAAACATTTTCCTATATTTAAATAAGTAAATTATTTAAATATGACACCTTCTTAATTTCAGTTTAATAACTTAGAACTCATTATTCATTTACTAGGTGAAACTAGTTTGTGGGCGATACTTGACAAGCCTTGACTGCTCTTTCACTACTCTGGCTCCTAAAAGGTGAGTAAACTCACTAACTCCTCGTTTTAATAACATTTTGGGGCTGAAACATGTGCTAACCTTATTTATTTATCAATTATTAATTACTTTATGAGATCATCAATTATGTATACTTTCATGCATGCAACATGAATGTGTTAGTATCTAGTAGTTGTATTATTTTAAGCCCTACTACTTTTGTCCGGTGATACGAATCCGGCACTACTTTTTGTCCTGTGATACGAATCCGGCACTACTTTTTGTCCGGTGATACGAAACCGGCACTACTTTTTGTCCGGTGATACGAATCCGGCACTACTTTTTGTCCGGTGATACGAATCCGGCCCTACCCTATGTTGTCCCTTATTTCTGATTGGATGCTAGTATATGACATGATAATATTATACACGTTGCTTTATGTTCCTAATTACTATTTATCATGTTACATGAGGTGGTTCCTCACTGTTGGTTTAACATTTGTCAATTATCTTACTATTGGGGTGTTAATGGCGGGTAGTATTTTATGAACGTGCTTACCTATGATAATACATGCACTAACATGATGTATCTCAAATTTCAGTTTATGTTATTTTACTATTTTTGTTTAGTCACTTAGCTTTATAGCTAACAAACTTATTTTCATATGTTTCAGGTGAGGATTAGTTTGATTTGGCTTAGCTATGGACAATGGACTTAGATAGTTTAAAACAAACAATTTAGACTTATTCATATTTATAGATTGTTCTTGTTTCTTTAAGTACATTTATTAATAATGCTACTTAATTACTTATGCAATTTCAAATAAATGCCATGTGCTTTGAACTTTATGTTAAATGTCCTTTCTCGTGCATCCCGATGATTCCGTCATCGGTCGGGGTGTTACATTAACGAATCTTACTATCTTATCATTATTACTTGTTACATGTGGTATATGTATAGTTAGGATTAATTAAATATATTACACAACATTTAGTATTAAACACAAACACTTCTTTGTAAGTAATTCGAGAAATCTCTAATTACCGAATTACATAAGCGTATGTGTTCACGAACGTTGGTGTTAGGCATATATGGGCCTATAATATGTACTAGAATCATAAAAAAATAATATTGGTATTATTATTGACACCTAAAACAAAAACAAAAACTGTAAGTCCCAAATTAGGATCTTTTACAATATGATATATTCAAACACTTGATTATACGGAATCTAATCAAGTGTTACTCAAGAAATCATTGATTAATAGTTTAACTATTAAATGATTATCACATAACAATCAAGTGTTAATATCAAGATTAACAATTTGGGCCATTGATCAAATGTATTTAAATTGGAATGGTTTAAATGCCTCATTGAAAAATTTTAATAACTTTTACCAACAAGCGTCAATGAGTCATGCAAGTGGCGAAGGGGAGGAACAAATTATGATGAACACATTGAGGAACTCTAAAAGTGTTGTCAAGGCAAAATGTATCCCTCCCGCAAACGCTTGGGAAGAGGTTTGCAATAGCACGCTTGGGAAGAGGTTTGCAATAGCTCTCTGTGGGCGGACATTCCACCAGCGGATTGTCAATCACAATCCACAGAAAAAAGGTCCAAGGCAAACGAATCAATGGGTAGTGCAAATGCCCAACCCCCCCCCCCCCCACAACAACATCATAGGAGATGAAGAAGAGGTTGAGGTTCAAACCGATCGTGATGGTCTGTTTACTATGAGCTCAATCGGCGAAGTATAAAGGACAAGAGATCGACATCATCCTCATCCTCAAACAAGAAGTAATCCAATATATTGCAGACTTCAACTCATTCAACAAAGAGGAAGCCGAGCAAAGAATTCGAATGAGACATGAAAAATTGATAGTCATGAAAGAAGAAAACGATGCACACACTGAGTTGATGAAACGCCAACAACACACGTAGGATGAATAACAAAAGGCGATGGATTTAGATTTTATTATGAAAGCTATACGATTTATCAAGATCCGATGCTACAACTCATCATCGACCGCAAACGTGAGACTGCGACACGTTGGGGGTGACATTGCCCCTTCTAGTTTTTAAAATCGTAGTAGCCTATTTTTAATTATTTTTCTATGCAACTTTTCATTTATATGTTATCTAATTTAAGTTGGAATTTTTATTTTAAATTAAACTAGAAGGTGCAACCACGCGCGTTTCGACAAGCTAACCTTTCTTCTATACCATTGGTCACGAACCATTTGTCTTTCTTTCATAAGCAGTTACATCGAAGGTGAAAAGGCATTAGCAAACATTTGTATTAGCATGTCTTTGTCAATTTTCATTGTTTTGGTGCATTCAGGTATCCTATTTTCGTTGTCTTTGTCAATTTTCGTTAAAGGGTGAATAGAAACGGTGTATGCATTAACATATCACATACCACTTTCCGCTACTTCCAACCCGTTTTATGCTAAAGTTTATATTCTACTCATTCGATATACCAAAGATAAAAATATATATATATGACCCGGATAAACCACTTATAAGCAAATGAGTCACTTTAAATTGGTGTGAGATTATAAACTTTTAGTCATCAACAATGCTGAAAAGTGAAAACCTCATATATTTCGCAATATCCATGAGCCAAAAGTGTACAGTTTGTTAAAAGGTTGTCACTTTTGTTGGGCTTTAGTGAAAAACAACATGGAAGACGATGTATCAAGACAGTTTAGGGTATTTGGATGCTATGCATCAATCTCAAAACACATGAATTATAATTGCTACTGATTAATTAAATCAGAGGCAACCTTACATCAAGGAATTTAGCCGTTACCCGCTGCCTGGTAGCATGTTTCACAATCAAATCATAATTATCCGTATAGTTTACATGCTATACAACCCACTCAGATCATACAATCCGTATAGCTCATGGGTGACACGACCCGTATATCAAAGTTTGAACATAGGTTTCATTCGTCAGGGTGGTTTAGGTTTAATACACAATTGTCTTTTAGTTTCAACTTGTTCATAGCCATCAAGATGAGTCTGTTACTTGGTTAAAATTTTCATCTATTCTTGCGTATTAGCCTTTGTGATTTCCTGTTGATCTCATTTATTTTTCCAAAACATATAACTTGCTCTAACATGGTCAATATCTTATCTATTGCCGTTTAGACATGACCACATTTATTACCAAAATAGACATTGTTTTTTTAGCGTATGATATATTCCGGTCAGCATCAATCAGAAACTGCCACGTACCCTATTCGTAGGCTTAGCCAGGTCCACTAGAGGTGTTGGACGAGATAAAATCTATGTCTTTCTTATGGGTCAAACACATGGGAGAAATGAAAGCGAGTATGAGACGGTTGAAACAAATTCTCTTTTTAATTAGCTAGAGGATTGTGATCAGATGCACATTTCATAGGTTGTATCAGATTTACGATACAATTTTGTAATATGTGGCTATGTGCTCTCTGTTTTTAGCTCGGGCTAAGCGGGTGCTTTCTTTTTAAAAAATTTTGGCTGTTAAAAAAAAAATAACATATAACGTACGAAAATTTTGAGAGGTTTAAGTCCTTGCATGAAAACGACTTTATGAAGCGTCAGGAAAGCTCAGCAGAAAAAATATTTTTTTAGATAAAACTGACAAAACTGAACAATCCATAGAGACAAAATTGGCTTTTAACTCTTATCAGTTATCACCACTACCCTTCATTCTAACACCTACCCAAAACCGATCATCACACTCCGTCCCGGCTCCTAATGACGGAATCCGTCAACCACCATGTGGTGACGATACCATATCCCGGCAGAGGCCACATCAACCCGATGATGAACCTCTGCAACCTCATCTCTCTACGCCGACCATCCGACTTCCTCATCACCGTCGTCGTCACCGAAGAGTGGTTGGGCTTCATCGGAAGTGAACCTAAACCGACCAACATCCGGTTCGCCACCATCCCTAACGTCATCCCGTCGGAGGTCAACCGAGCCGCTGATTTCACCGGATTTACAAAAGCCACACAAACCAATATGGAAGATCCGGTCGAGCAGTTGCTCCGGCGGATGGAAATACCGGCTAGTGTTGTCATATACGATACTTACCTTCCATGGGTGTTGAACATCGGAAACCGGATGAATACTCCGGTGGCGAGTTTGTTTACGATGTCGGCAACGGTGTTCTCCATGTGTTACAATTACCATCTTCTCGTTGAAAATCACCACGTTGGTGATAACTTCTCTGGTAGGTTGTGATAAACTTTTTAATTTTTTTTTGGGAATATGCATCGATCTTAAATTTAATTTGATGATCGTCGACAGGAAACACCGAGGAAATAGTAGATTACATACCCGGAGTTCCTCCGATGAAGGTGGCTGATCTTTTGACAGGCTTCAATGGCAATGGCAAAGAAGTTACACCGATAGCTTTGAATGGCATTATGATTTCTCCAAAAGCTCAGTTTCTCATTTTCGCATCAGTTTATGAGCTCGAAGCTCATGTCATTGATGCTTTAAAGTCGGATCTTTCTATACCAGTTTATGCGATCGGACCTGCAATTCCTTACTTTAATTTCAATGACGTGGAAAAAGACCAAAATACCCCTGACTACTTCAAATGGTTGGACCGTCAACCAGAGGGTTCGGTGTTGTACATTTCACAAGGGAGTTTTCTCTCGGTCTCGAGCGCCCAACTAGATGAAATCGTGGCGGGTGTGCTGGATAGTGGAGTGCGATACATGTGGATTATGCGTGACGAAACGTCTCGCTTTAAACGTGAAGATGATGATAAAGGGATAGTTGTACCTTGGTGTGACCAATTACGAGTGTTGTGCCATCGTTCTGTAGGGGCATTTTGGTCACATTGCGGGTGGAATTCGACTAAAGAAGGTGCTTATTCGGGAAAGCCCATGATTTGTTTTCCCATATTTTGGGATCAAGTCCCGAATAGTAAAATGATAGTTGAAGACTGGAAAATCGGTCGGAGAGTGAAGAACAATGAGGGTAATATGGTCACTCGAGATGAAATTTCGATACTCATTAAAAGTTTTATGGATCCAAACGGGAAAGATATAAGGAACCGGAGTAAAGAAGTTGAAAAGATTTGTCGGCAAGCAACATCAGAAGGTGGATCTGCCCAAATAGATATTGATTCATTCATTCGCGACATTTCAAAGAGTTGTGACAAAGACCGGTAGACCGAGAGATGTTGAAGACTGTTGCAACGATCGAACTCTTCATGTAATACATAGTTGTATTAGTGATAATTACTATTAAGGCCCCAAGGGATGTTGAAGTCTATGTTACAATCTATAATTTTGATTCGATGTTGAGTCGTATGAATGTTAAAATTGTTGATTGTGTACGTAAGTTGAATAACATGTTAACTAAATGAAATTTAGTCAAAGTATGACTCAGCAAACCTTTTTTTCCTTTCTATTTTGTTCTTTATTATATTAGTTTAGCAAATATGACGTTGATAGCATAATTTGAATGTATAATACTAATATATAACTTACTACCATAAAAGCTGTGTATTACACAGAGTTACGTAATCAACAACCAATTTCTTTTTATTGAAAACTAGGTTATAACCCGTGTGTTACACGGTTGTAACAATGAATGATGCATAATTAAAAAGTTTATAACAAATAATTTCTTATAAAAGATACAAACTCAAACTTATTATTAGGTAATTAAAATAAATTGTAGTAAGTTACAAAATGATCATTTTCAAAATAAAATACATTAAATAAAATAAAGGATTATTGAATTGCAAATATGAATTACATGGAAATGTATAAACTAAATTACAAATTTGTAAAAACTTCGTTGTAAACAACATTAGTCGTTTTATTAGTACGATTACCATTCTTATCTAATATTATAATATTAATTTAATTCCATTACTACTTCTCAACTCTTGAAAGTAGTACATATAGTCTTTTGACTTTAATTAAGATGACATTGCAAAACAAACATATATTGTAAATTGTCTATTTTGAAGTTTGAATGAAATTTGCTTGAATCATATTGATAATATATGGCACCATAATAATTGTTTGTGAATGAATAGTAACAAATGACTGGTAACCCATTATCTTTGCTAAGTTCACATACATTACAAACCATATAATTTAGTAAATAATACACCAATAGAATTAGCATGAAAGAAATTAAAGTTGAAAAAAAACTAAATAAGATATGACAATTTATAAGCAACCAGAAGTGTTAATCATAATGTCCAAAAAGTAACATTGAAACATATATTCCACCACCAAATGCATAACCCAACAATGGAAATCAATTCAAACAAAAGAAAATTACGTAAATGTATGAAACCAAAAAGTGTTTAAACAAACTAAAAACCAAAAACTGTTTTTCAAACGAAACCAATAACTTCAACCCTAGCATTTGGAACTATCAGCTTCTCATCGATTCGGGGCTTAGACGATTTGGAACTTCACTTGTTTTCTCACTTGAACAGGACTTAGATGATTCGGATGTCGAGTAATCCTCATTATAATCAAAGATGTTGTCACAATTATGTTTGACGTCTTTTACCAAATTAGTGTATTCACCTGAAATTTGACAAACAAAATCTTTTTGCCATAAGATTTAACCACTCCTGAAATTGGTGTCAGATTATCTCCGGTTGAAGAAACTGAATCCTAAAATAAAAAAGAAAGAAGTTATTAAATAGATGTTATAGAACTAATCAGTAATCACAATCTGATAATCATATATGAAAGTGGAAAACGAACACATCATATTTATAACATATTCATTATTTTTTTAAAATACAAAATTGAATTTAGCATCACCTTTATAGAATGGGAATTGGGAAGTATGACAAAGTAGATTCCCAATATCTAGTTTACCTACTCTTGATCTTCTTCCATATGCTACAGATAAAAGAAATACTTTTTACTAATAATATCAAATTAAACCCAGTTTGAACACCTCTAGTACCAACCCAATATGTATTTGTATTCTTAACCTTAATGGGTTGATGAGGTTTTGGGCATCTGAGTTATTACTGTGCTTACTACCCGACTTACTAAAAATGAATCAGACTTCAAACTACATCCTCAAAATTCGTTGTTATTTATATCCTCAAAATTACATTTCAATGTGCAGAGTTTTTGCACATTATTAGTAGAGTTAACGATTCTACTAAATGCATTAAATATAACATCTGAATTTTAAAAAACTAATATACATTAAAAACTAAACTTCACTAAATGGTCGCATGTTTAAAAAGCTGTAATATTACACATGAACTTCACTAAATGGTCGTACGTTTAAAAATCTAAAATTTAAAAATTAAAAAACATGAAATTACAACTCCCAACAAAAAAAACTGAAACCATATTAAAATCTTTAAGATTATTTTAGGAATAAATTTGAATGAAATAAATATGTAAATACATTACCTAACATACTAAATCGTTTTTTTTTTTTTTTTTTTTTTTGATAAAACAAAATTTAATTACAGCAGATATGATTAATAGAAAATTTATTTCCATATATTGGTTTGAACAAAAATTAATGATGATTGATACATAAAACCATTATAAAACATCCTAATTATCATAACAATGGCATATCCATAACAGATTAAAAAGATTTTAATAAAATAATAATAATATCAGTTACTATTCTCCATAATGTGCTTAATAACTTTTGGTTAGTACTTCTCTGTTATGGCAGTGAATTGGACCGAGACCACACCGGTTCATGAGCTTCATCCTCTAAAAAATATGTGAGTAAGCTTTGGATTTATAATCTAATATAACCAATGAACTGAATGTAAATTATGCAAACATACTCTTAAAGATTGTTCTTTATAACAATTAAACAAAAAAATTATGTAAAAATAAAAAAAAATTAGAACAAAAAAAATGTTGATGCATTGTTTAAGGCGTCATCGAAGATCAATACGAAATCAAAACAGTGAATGTAACTTGCATCAAATTCTTAACGCGAGGAAAAAATGAACAAAATTAACTAAACTGTACCTTTTGATCAAGAAAAGCTCCCAAAACTTACCAAAGACCAACAATAGTAATAGATTTGCCTTCTCAAAGAGGAGTTCCAACACCAACATGGTATCCATCTTGTCTTTCTTAAAGTTCATTAAACAAACCTAAAAGTTTCATTTGCCCAGATAAGTGAACACTAATATAATCTTTAAAGAAAAATGCATACATATAGCATCAAAACAACAAAATCTATGATTTATGGACACCTAAATCATTAAAACAATCATACAAAATACCTTCATCCTGAAAAGAGCACTTGTTGACGTTTTGAAAATAAATGAATCATCAGTAACACAGTACCTATATGACTTTTTTCTTAAAACTTAATCCCATCTAAATTGATACAATCTTAATTCATTGGACATCGAAAGCCAAATTGTATCTATGGAAATAAAAAATAGATAAAATCATAGATCAAATAGAGCATAAAACTGACTGCACATAGTTCACAAACATGTTGTTTGTAGCATGAATCACAAACAAATTCATTAGTAATGTCCAACGTTAAAAAAAGAATGAAAAAAACACACAATTTGGTTATAAGAACATGACTCATACATAGTTGATTATGTGAACAACAAATTCCAATAACGAATGAACAAAGTCAATCGCATGGCGGAAGCAAGTCTAAACATGTAACACAAATCCTATATCTTGAAAAATGAAAATTTTAAATGACTGACAAAATTAGAAACATAATAAAAAAACGTAAAAATGGGTTGGATTCTGTACATGTAAAAATACCCAAAAACTGAAACAAATTGGGGATTCGGATTATCTTAGAGTCGTCGTCCCTAAAACTGGATAGATATTACTATTTTGTTTCTAGGACAAAACAATTTGTATAAAATTTCATACCTGTGTGATATATGAATTTTTTTTCCCCTAATTCAACTTTGCAAATAAATGGTCTAAAAATCTTAGAGAAAAAACGTTTATATTAAAACCCAAATAGGTTTACAATACTGGAAAAAATCACAAGAGAGGTTTATTAGTGAAAAGAAATGCCAAAGAAAATATAACCGAACAATATGTAGGCCAAATTACTTTTACTCTGCAATAACAATTTGTGCACATGTAGTCCTATCTAATTGCAGGTTCTAAACCACATATTATATTCATATAAGTCAAGCTAAAAAATTCCACAATTAAACAATCGTTAAATAATAAATTTTGAAGCAATTAGAAGCAATCAATTATCTAATCCAGAAGCACTAGAAGAGATATTGAATGATGACAGAAATTGGGATTCATGTATAAAAGCATGTCCTTTCACAAGATTGAATGAAGGA
>WOUH02066576.1:0-10314 GCA_009936405.2 Stevia rebaudiana
TTGAGGACTTTGAGTTGGTATTGTTTATAATTTATGTAATAACGAGCAGTCATTGTGTCTTATCCTTGATATGTATACGTAATCTCCTCCATATTGTAAAACAGTGAAACTTTAATGAAAAGGGGCCGTGAAACTCACTTGATTGACGAAATAACGGTATGGAGAATAAGGTAGAGAGAGAATAAGCAATCCTTAAGTAGAACCTCCGCGATACTTGCGATAAACCGAGCGATTAACGTGCGAATTGAATAACCGTAACGAATTCTAGCAGAGTTTCAAGATCCGAGAGTGTGTATGTGATTCGAGAGAATTGTGTGAAAATGATCAGCTCGGGATCTGCTATTTATAGGCGTAATACGCTTTTCTTCGCGACACGCGGAGGTTTCATGAGGGACGGTACGCGCCACGCGAGAGGGTTTACTTAGTCGAGCGGGTAGCCGCAATTTTTGACCTTCACGTGTCGCGTAGGTGTGAGGGAAGAGGCTGCGCGACGCGCGTAGCCCTTCAGAACATCGGACCTCTCCGAGGCTGCCACGTGTCGCCTCGTCATCGCCCCAGCACCTGACACGTGGCCTAGTCGTTGCCACATAGATGTTGGTGTTGCCACGTGGGTCCCGAGCCACCCATGTGGTGACACGTGTCCCCCGAGGCTCGATCAGGGCGACTGGTTAACTTAAATCGCGTTTTCCCGCTTTGTTCGGACTCCGTTTTGCGTGCGGTTTTCACCTACGCTCACGATTTTTCCATTTCCTATCTAACCCTATTGGTTTCACCTCCAAAGGAGGTGTCGGGATTTCGGGCCTATGGAACGTTGCATCGTTTTGCGTGTAACTTCCGAACCGTTGCTCGAATCAAAATTCCGCATACATTCAAATGCTTCTAAACATTTATACGAATATGATAAAAGCATTTATTTCAGTTAAACTTTAATTTACATTAAAGTACCGTAAGTATTACAATTGTCCTAACACCGAAACTTGATCATAAGCTTACTACTAAACAGATGGAAAATTCCTCTAATTTTCGTATTTCAAACACACAAAATTCCGGGGCGTTACACCCGCGTCCCTCCAACCACATGTAGTTGGTTCTAAATGGCTCTTTCGTACAAAGTTTCATGCCGATGACTCGATTGATTGCCATAAAGCATGCCTCGTTGCCCAAGGTTTCACTCAATTTCCTGGTCTTGACTACTTCTATACTTTCAGCCCGGTTGTCAAATCCACTACCATTCGTGTTGTCCTTTCCCTTGAAGCTATCAATGACTTGCCAGTACATTAACTTGATGTGAACAATGCCTTCCTTCACGGAAATCTCACCAAGCTACTTTATATGGAACAACCGAAAGGTTTCTCTGACCCTAAATATCCCAATCACGTTTGTCGTCTTAACAAATCTCTCTATGGTCTCAAACAAGCACCTCGTGCCTGGTTCCAACGCCTTATCTACTTTCTCATTCAGAATGGGTTTACCTGCAGCTGTCCCCTCCCTCTTTATATTTAACCGTGATAACTGCCTTATGTATATGTTAGTCTATGTTGATGACCTCATTTTAACTAGAAACAGCAACACCAATCTTACTGCCTTCTTTAAGAAACTCAACTTTGAATTTTCCGTCAAGGAACTAGGCAGCCTTAACTACTTCTTAGGCCTTGAGGTAACTCGTTTTAAAGACAGTCTCTTTCTGTGCCAATCCAAGTATGCACATGACATTCTCCAACGTGCTGACCTTCTCAATGCAAAACCAGCCCACACTTCGCTTTCCTCTGATGTTATCTTCTCTTCCGAAGAAACACCGTATCCTGATCCATCTCATTATCGCTCCATTGTTGGTGCCCTCCAATACCTAACCATCACTCGCCCTGATATCTCCTTTGCTATCAACCAGGTCAGCCAGTTCCTGCATCGCCCCACCACTATCCATTCCTCACATGTCAAACGCATCCTTCGCTATATCAAAGGTACCCTTACCCTTGGCCTAACGTTCTCAAGACCCGCTCAAACGTCTGTCCTTGGGTACTCAGATGCTGATTGGGCTCGTTGCATTGAAACACGTTGTTCCACCTATGGCTACTCGGATTTTCTTGGCGAAAATTTGGTGTCCTAGAGTGCTAAAAAAAACCAAGTGTCTCGTGTTCTAGTTGCGAATCGGAATATCATGCTATGGCTAATGCTGCTACTGAAATAATTTGGTTATCTCATTTACTTCAAGAACTTCATTCCTTACCTACAAATCGACCCACTCTTATGTGTGACAATCAAACTGCCCTCTTTATGACCCCGAATCCGGTTGCCCACAAACGTGCCAAACACATTGACTTGGACTACCATTTTGTTCGGGAACTTGTGACATCAGGGAAACTTATAACAACTGGCCGTTTTCCGGCAGTTGACCGACAACCTTCCGGCCTTTGACTATACGTATTCCGGCGGTACGCCATCTGTAACTCAATATTTATATAAATTAAATATTCTCATTGTATTCTTATACGTATTTCGATTCGTTTAGTGTAATCAGAATTTCAATCTGAGCGTCGGTTTGAAAGTTACGCGCATGCATTATTGACTCTCTTTATATGATCTGGTAAATCATATGGGGGGCAAAATCTATTACGCTTCGGTGCCAGACAGATATGGTAATAACAATCAAATCGGAAACTGACTGATCCTCAGTTTTGCAAATAGTATTATGCTCTTGATTATACTAATGACTATGTGTATAATGAACTAACAAAGGTTTTACTGATTATCAAAAACCTGTGAACTCACCACCGAAAGCTGAGCTTTTCCAAACTAATGTAATCTCAGGTATCTAAAACAAGAATCAAGGGATTGTATAGATGTTATGATTGTATAGTACTGAGATCTATTGTAATATAACTTTTTCTTCCGCACTTTTTAAACAACTCTGATATGTTAATATAATGAATGGTTTGTTTTGGTATAATCTGAGTTGCGTATTATAAACCGGTTGACTCGATCCTACCGTTTAACTGACCCGATTTGTGACCAGACCGCTCTCTGGACCGGTCGGAGACTGGGGACCGGGGAGCGGGGTGTCACAAAACTACATACTCAGTTTGTTCCAACCAAGCTTCAAGTTGCTGATATCTTCACCAAAAGTCTAAGCCGCTCTTAGTTTGAGTTCTTTCGGTCTATGCTTCGCTTTGGTCCACCACCCTTCAGCTTGCGGGGGAATGTCAATATGTAAAAGTCAAGTTGTGTCTATATTGTATTTAACAAGTACCAATTATGTAATTTGTAGATCTATTTAAGTGTATCCGTGTAATGTATTCAATAATGGAAATAAAGAATTCATTCACATGTGTGATTGTATGTATGAAAGTATGTAAGCATGTATGTATGTATCTAAGTATGTAAGCATGCATGTATGTATGTATGTAAGTTTGTAAGTATGTAAGCATGTATGTATGTATGTAAGTGTGTTAGTATGTAAGCATGTATGTAAGTGTGTAATAATGTAAGCATGTATGTATGCAATTATGTATGTATGTAAGCATGTTTGTGTGTATGTAAGTATGTATGAATGTATAAGTATATGTATCCATATGTATATGTAAGCCATGTATGTATGTATGTAAGAATGTGTGATTTGTATGTATTCATGTAATTGTATAAGTACTACAAAAAAAGCCATTTAGTGGCACACGTTTTTAGTGGCATTTAGTTTTTGTGCCACTAATATAGGGTTTAGTGGCACTTTGCGTGTGTCATATTTACTGGACCAATACTTTAGTGAGATTTATCATTGTGCCATCAAATAATATTTTTAGTGACACTTTTAGTACGCCACACTTACACAATATGCACTTTTATGACTTTTAAATTTATGTCATCAATATCCAATAACTTTTCACCATCAAAATCCATTCTCAAAATTCACTAAAACAATTCCCCTCTACATTTCCATTATTGCTTTTAATTTTATGTCAACACTTTTCACCCTTAAAATTCTTTCTGAAAATCCGCTAAAAAATAAAACGTAGAAACTAGTTAACCCTCACTCAATTTACCTACTAAAAAACGTTTCAAATCGTTAATTGAGTCGTATCCGTACCCGAAAAAACAAACCAAATCGTGAAAATGTTTTTAGTTCCGTTCCTAACCGTGACGTAATTCGGTTTTTAGTTTCGGTTAACGGTTCCAATAGTGTTTTAAATTTTGTTTATTCGGTTAAACTAAACTTTATTATTACATTAATTTTTTTTAGTATATATAGGTTACTAATTTCTAAACACATTTCATTTATAATTAAATCAAAATTATAAATATCACGAACCAATAGTTATAAAACATAGACAAGGATTTATTTTCTAAATTCACGTAAAAACTAGTTAACCCTAAGTATCTGTTTTCCAATTCACGCACATATCGGTAGCCACTTTTCTTTGTTCATATTGAGTCGTTTTTGTATATATTTGTATAGTTTTATATACGTTTCGTGGCTGTACTTTTTTTCTTCATCTTTCTTAGGTTTTCATAGTAGAATCGATGATTTGAAGCTTAAACGGAAAAGGAAAGAGCATCCGAGAAAAAACGAGACGAACGTACGCGAAAAAAATACAAAAAGCTGGAAAAACCACCGCCCGTGATACGCGCAAGCCCAAGAAGAATTATGCACGTAGCGCTTGCGCCCGTGAAAAGCAGAATCGACACCCCGACTATTTTGTCCAAGGACGTACGCGCGAGTGATGACCTGTTTGGGTCATGCAAAACCTAAAAATAACCTACAGATAGGGTAAGTCAGGTATCGTATCCACGAAGAGCATGTGGTTAGTGTTATAATTGTTTCTTGCTTTTTTATGTTAAACTTACTGAAATTGCAAAATAAAAGTGAACCTGAAATTCGATTTTAAATAATTATGAGAAAAGGTTATCGCCTCCGGGTTTTAGGTTGCTTAATCACAAATAAAAACCGTTTCACTAGTGGGAATCCATTAAGGGTGGATACGTGTATGATTAATCAAGTGATCAATGAAGAACGGAACTTAACGGGTCCTATTCTAGCACAAACCAATTTAATCTAATGCGAACAATGAGATCAAATATTTTAAAAGAAAACCACAATTAAATTTATTGTAACTTAACGGGTTACATATTTAATCCCAATAATCTGGAATAAAAACAGTAAATAAGTGTTCTCAATGCAAACCCTACACCCGGAGTAGATCACCGTCAAACTAGCCTTCCATCGACTCATGCTTCCTTTCCTCGGCTGAACGACACCAACTCTCCATATGAGAATGAATGAATTTCCCTCCGGTTGCCGTCCAATTTTTAATCCTTTTCCATACCTCGGATTGGCTTATCGTGGGCCGTTCTTCTATTGTTTTCGAAACATACCTCAATTAAAACTTCAGCCCACTGGTATATACTTGGCCCATACATACTATTTTCTTTGATGTTGCTTGATAACACATCACGTGAGTCCTTCAAAATTTCAAAATGTAAAAACCAATTATCTATCAAACAACACTTCAATCATCCGAAATCAGTTGAATTTAATACAACTGCTATCTATTCATTTAGTCATATGATTTGATTATTTTAACTCAGTTTCTTCACAACACTATAAAATATAAAAACCGTTAAAAATAATATAATTATAACATATCGGTGCAATTTATACTTAAATAATACATAATAATCTGACCCTAAATTGCACCGATCAGCGAGCTAACTTTCCGCTTCCGCCCGACGCGCGGGAGGGCCTTAATCATCAAAAACCGTAATCTTAGAACTATAAATTGAAACCGATCTGTAGGGTTTTAGATTTCGATCCCTGAAGCAATTTTTCACTATTTTGGACGAGGAAGCAGATGGGGTTGTAAAGTTTGGAGCTTGGAGTTGTTTGGGTGCTTAATTCAGTTGGTTTAGTTACTAGTTACACGTTTCATATTGTTCTTGTTTAATTCATCTTCTTTTCTGTTCTAAACGATTATGACAGTTGAATATATGATATTTGTGATGATTGCAATGAATATGTTTGCCTAATTTCGTATATAGTTGCCTAGGTGATGTTGATTGCTATGATTTTGAGTTAATAATGGTGTGTAGACAATGATACTTATTAATTGGTAGCATTCAAGTTAAAATACAGACATTAATTGATCACATAGCAGTTAGGTAATGGTAATTGGTAATGAATTCAAGTCTAGGTGTAGTTTTTATATGAATTACATTGATTTCTTGTTAGATTTGTCAATTTATGTTGCGTTTTACGCTCTTGAGACCAAAGGGGTATAGAACTAGTTGTATACTGTTGGTTTGATTAAATTGGGTGGACCGAGAGGATGACCTAAGGTAAATGGACTTGTCTTTAGCAATTAAAGTGTGTTTTGGCTAATGTCTTGTAGTCTTAGTGCACGATTTAGGCCGAGAGGAAAATCGGGTTCGGGATACTTAGATTACAAGATAGGTTAGGCGGAGAGGAAACCTAATCCATAGATTTAGGTTATTAATAAGTTGATCTAATAGAAGTCTTCGTTATAGTGGTCTATGTCGAGAGGATAATTCCATATAGCTTACTTACGACATTAGTTAACTAATATAAAGAAACCAAATCACCAATTACTGAGTCCATGATCCGTTGTTACTTGCATGATTGCATGATACTAGCATAGGTAGCCATTGTTTTCTCTACTGATTGTCTGATTGCTTGTTTGCCTACTGTTTACTTCTTTTGACTGATTTTTAGAGAAAAGACCATTTCGCCCCTAGATACTAAGTTGCATGACCCTACATCTTTCTGAGTGTGCATTTGGTTCTGTCCATTGAGTCCTTGGACGAGACTCGATCTTTCTATTCACACTACAATTCGACCGGTACACTTGCCGTTTTGTGTATTTAGTTTTATCGTTTATTATAAATTATATTACTTGAGATTTCATGCCACACACATCAAGTTTTTGGCGTCGTTGTCGGGGACTCAATTAGGCACTTATGGATTTTGTTTGTGATGTGTGATTTGTGATCATGTGTGCAATCAATCAAGTGATAAATTTATAAGAAACGATCAAACAACACACATAGACGTCAAGTGTACATATCGTATTAATAGTGTGAAGTGTAGGACCGAGTATTGTTCCAAGGACTCACGGACGGAACCTCACTTAAGAAAACAAGAAGGTCATGCAACTTAATTGCTCCAAGGTCAAAACAATCAATTCACTCAAATTAGGCAAAAGTCAACAAAAGTCAACAACGCAGGCAAATAGCAGATAACAATCAAGATGAGAAAATATAGTTACTTAAGCTAGTATCATACAATCAGACATGTCATAATGGTTCAATAGACTCAACAAATGGGATTTAGTTTCATTTAAATAGTCAATTAATGGCGTATGTCGATTTAGTGAAATTATCCTCTCGGCCTAAATCACTCATACCAAGACACCGATTAACTAACTTTTTAGCACCCTAAATCATGGACTAGGTTTCCTCTCGGCCTCCGGTAATCAAGTTTCCCGTACCTCGGTTTTCCTCTCAGCCTAGACCGTGCACTATTATTAACTAACGTATACTTTCAATTGCTAACTACTAGTTGAATTAACTTAGGTTATCCTCTCGGTCTACCCAAATTACCCAAACCACAGCTAGACAACCCAGTTCTATCTCCTCTCGGTCTCAAGAACATAAATGCGATTTAAATTAGACTTTAAACAAACAATCAACCTAGCTTATAGACAAACTAGACCTATGCTTGAATTAGAAACCAATTACCATTACCTAGACTTCTATATGGTTAATTAATTACTGTATTACATCCAATTATAAGGTATCATAGTCCAAATCATCATTATAAACATGAAATCATGCAATCAACCATTGCCTAAGCAACTAATACGAATTTAGCCAAGCATTGCAATCACAATCATCATAAAAATCGTACTAATAGCATTCGTACTCGTTCAAAACAGAAAACACAGAAGAACAAGTGCAATTCAATGTATACAATGTTAACCAATAAACTAGACAACCCGATATTAGCTCCTAAGCGTCCCCAAGCTTCAAGCTTTATTATCCCAGCAGCTCAAGCTCCTTGAATCGCCCAAAATTGCTCCAAAAGTCAAACCCTCAGATAAATAGGATCATGGTCTATTTATATTTTGGAAATTAGGGTTTCAGCATCTGAATTACCACAGATTGTCTCCATCAGTCACCATCACCTTTTCATGCTACATCTTCCATCTTTATTTCCACACTCCTATCATGCACTTTTGTAAAGACCAAATGTTGTATAATTCCTGCAAAGTGATCCATAGGCCCTTTAAGACTTCTCTTGATTAGTAGATTGGCATGTTGTTAAGCTTTGATAATGTTTTGAAATACATGTCAGAGAAGTCTTCTTTGTTGGTGAACAGATAACTCTTATTGGCACATTGCACCACCAACTTTCCATCATTTTGCATATAAACCCTTTGAATATCATTCAGAAAAACCACTTTTCTTTCATTTTTCTTAAAGCCAATTTGAACAGCGAGATCATCTAAATCAGTTTCAATTTTTTGATCATGGCAAAGAATTGTTTAAGGTTAAAATCTCCAAATCTGGTTTTTAGTTTTTCAATGTTGAGAACATCAAGAAATGTTAGGTAAGAGATTTCAAGTAATCTTGCTTCAGTGTAAGCATAAAGCCTTACATCAGCACCACTAAGTATAGAATTTTTTCTTTGAATTACCAGCTCCAAGGAGTTATCATCATAAAATCAATTGGTTATAGGACATGTTTTCATATCTCCAATAACTTTCTTTCTTTTAGTATCAGCGACTTTTAAATTGTAATTCTTATCATCCCATTTACTCTCCCATTTCATGATCCCTTTCATGATAAGATTACTGTTCAATCTCCCACCAGCCAATGTGTGCTTGTTCACTAAAAGCCTCAGCTCTTTTTCAAATTCCATTGGTTTTATATGTCTGCCTCTATTAACCAACCAGAGCTATGCTATTGTTTTCTATCCATCATCATTTAGATTAAAGGCTTCTCCATGGTATGGAAAGTACTGAACTGCACTTGTATCCCTTTTGACTAGATAGGCATTCCATGCAAATTCATACTTCCATCCCATAATTTTTCCTCTTTGTTCAATAAGGGAGATATCTTTTGAGCCCAATGTTTCTCTGTATGTGATTCCTATATTTTTCGTGTTTTGGGAAGATTCGAAAGCTTGGCTAGGAGCTGAAGATTTTGAAAATGAGGATTTGGTTTGTTCAGATGATAGTGATTGTGGTACAAAGAATTTTGGCTTTTTAAATGGTGGACTGGTGGAGGAAACTCTGTTTATTAATGATTTTTTAGATAAATTCAAATTTACTTCTTCTCCTGTTTCAAGATCAACCTCAAGAAGCTCAAAAGTTGTTTTTCTAAAGGTAGCTAGCTTCATTTTGTTGTAGCTCCTTGGAGGCACATTTCTTTGATGCAAGAAATTCTTTAGTTGTTGATCAGACATTGTGTTTGGATCAGGCTGCACCAAGGTTTAGCTACTTCTGCATCAGCTTTCATCTGTTCTTCCTTTTCTTTCTCTTTATTTTCTCTTGACACTCTCTCTTCTTCAGTTTCAACATTTGGATCTAAGAGAGATGACAGCTTATTTACTTCATTTGATAATTTCAAATGACATCTTGTTGAGTGTTTCCACTGAAAATCCAAAATCTATTAATTTTAAAAACATCTACATATGTTTGTCAGCTTGTGCATTTGCAATGTATTGATATGCAAAGGATTGATTAAAGATGATTTGAGGTTCATTTGGATTTACCACAGTGGTTTCAATTTGAGTCTCCCCTGTTCCACTTGCTTCTTCATTTTGTTTGGCAACTTGTCCATTTAGTGCAAGCTCCTCATCATTGAGTTCTCCAATAATAGCTCCAACAGCTTTAACCTCTTTCTTATCAAATTTTGATTATGATTTTGGAGACTCAGTAGCCTTCATTTTCCCTTTTTCCTTTTCCTGTCTTGCACTTAAATGTCTTAATGATTCTTCAAGAAATGCTTTCTCAAGATCACGAACAGGCTTTTCACTTGTGATTTCAGATATAGATGGTAGCTCAAAGTTTGCTGGATTTTCATTAAATTTCTTGAGCATATCATACCATTTTACCTGTGTGAATAGTTCAACTTTGTGTAGCCTTGTGAGCTTATTTGTGGAATGTGACTGTGATTTTGATGGAGATTCGGATGCTGCTGACACTTTGCTTTCTTCGTTGATTTTTCAAGAATTTCATCAGCTGCTTTTCTTTTCTCCCCCTTGGAGGAAGCATCATCATCTGGTTTATCATCTTTGGAGATTTT
>WOUH02066597.1:0-23173 GCA_009936405.2 Stevia rebaudiana
GTATTATTAGTAACCATTGAGCTATTGAGCAATCATGAGGTCACGCCGGTGTTTCCGCCACCGGCAGGGTGTGACAATTTCTGCTCCAACCACGCGTACCCCCAACTCCTTAACCCCGTCTCACTGTGCCATTGTCATGATCTACAACAGCCAAACTACCAGTTGTGAAATATCATGAAATCATCCGTTTTGAAGTGGTGGTAGTCAAATTTCTTGAAACGAGATGTGATGGAAATCTTATGTTAGATGATGGATCCAAATTTGAGGTTGAAGGTGAAGGAGATTACTCTTTTCATGAAATTTTTCTTGATTTAGTTGTTGATTTATTAGGGTTAACAATTCCTCTGTCACAAAAGACAATTTGAGGTCATATTTTTTTTTTACCTCAAAATCAAAATAAAACCTAAATGAAATATTTTAAAATAACCTCACATTTTCGATTTAACGCAAACACAAAATTAAGAAACCTCATTCGTGTCTAAATCTGTATGATTTTCAGTTTTAGGGATTGTGGTGGTGGTGATAGTGGTCCGGTTGTGGTGGTGGCAGTGATCCGGTTGTGATGTTGGCTACAAGATTGTGGTGGCACTGGTCGGTTTTGTTAATATACAAATCAGTTTCTTTCTATTGTTTAAATTTTAGTATTGGGTATTTAGTCATTCTTCTTGAACTTAACCGAATATTTGATGGATGTTAGTCGTGGTACTCATATTTGTTACAAAATGAAACGTGAAACCCGAAACATGTGAGTTTAAATCCTTAGTATCCAAACTTGTTATTTTTGAGAAACCACATGGACTATTTGTGTAATTAACTTAAATATTTATGTTCATGACTTCATGAGTTTGTTAATAGGAAAATGTCAACAGTAAGTTTCAAAAGTGTTCGAATTAGGTTGCTGATGCATCTTTACCTATATTATGTCACTAAACCTTCAAATGGGCCATCATCAGGTTTTGTTTGTTTCAAGAAAGTAATGAAAGATTAGATGTAAGAGTCGAAATTACTAATATATGTAATTATATTAAAGCAAAAATAAAAAACCTGTTAATTCTATTAAAAAAATAAAAAGAAAACCTTAAATCCACGTCAAAGTTTCATGTTAGCATCAAAAAAGAAAAATATTTTTTTTAACTGAAACAAAAAAAGATGATGTTAAAACCCATAATTTACTTTCCAAAGCAATTTACAGTTTATCATAGTGGTTACAATTATTCACAACCATTCACATTTACTTAATTTACTGTATTTACCAAAACAGTTACAGCTAATCCTAATCAAATTATAGTTATTCACAATGGCTTACAACTACTCATAATGGTTTACAACAATATTGATAATCTTAAAATTCAATAATATTGCAAAGATTTTACTATTATAAGTAAAGATAAACCCCAAAGCTAAACCATAATACTTAAGGACAAAAGTTAAGCCCAAAAGGTACCCTAAAACCTAAAGCTAAAACTTGAAGCTAAACACCAAAGCTAAAACCTAAAAGCTAAACCAAAAACTAAACCCTAAAAGTTAAAATCGTGGAGTTCGACAAGATGGTTCAACGCCTCTAAAATGAGTTCAATCATAGTTTGTTTGAGGCGAATATGAGTTTTTTGTGATCCTCTTATGCTTCTTAGAATAAGCTCCTTATTTAGTTGATCATTTTCTAAGTTATGCATGTAAAATGAGAATAGAACAATATTAATAAGAGCAATACAAGTTGTATTAACGTTCATGTTCAAGCCTTATAAGTGTTAAAAAAAAAATACTTTTTACAAAAGGAGCAATATTAAAAGTTAAACCAACTTAACTTCCTACACCAAACAAGTATAAATACATTCATTTTGTTGACATGAACCGGTTCAAATTAACCTTCTTCTCCAAACTCTTTTGTGAATTTCTCATGAACCTCAAGATCACTTTTACTTACAGTTGGCTTCTGTCTAGCCAAAACCTTGTCAAAATCTGTTCTTGTAATTGGTGGTGGACTAATCTGTATTTCAAGTTAATCAGTATCCTTAAAACCTTTGTTTGTTACATTATATATTTTCCAATACATTTATAAAAAATACATGTGTGCAAACAAAACTAATTAACATAAGAATTAATTACATAGATGGCCCCTACGGTTTGGGAAAATTAACCGGTTTGTGATTTCATTTTTGTAAGGAGTTGGGTATCAACGCTAACTTCCGTTAAATAATTTGTTAAATAAGAAGAAATGACCAAAATACCCTTACTTAGTCATAGTCAAACGGTATTTACATCATTTCACTCTAATTTAACTAGAAAATTTAACGGGAGCTAGCGTTAATACCCAAACTTGTTACTTTTAAACCTAGTACTCAAACTTGTTAATTTGTTCAAACCATAGACCATTTGTGTAAGTGTAATTAACTCTAAATATAATGAAAGCCAAAATAAAACCTAAATAAAGTTTATACCACAACAAAAATAGTAAAATTTAATTGAAATTAAAAAAAAATTTTAAAATTTCTATTAAGAAATGTTATTACCTTTTCAGCAAGGCCTTGTGCAGCCAACTCCTGCATTGTGGTCTGAATCGCACCCGGTTGTTTGGGTCCACACGGGACCCACAAACCCTCGTTTGTCTTGATAAAGAACATTGCATCTTGAGTTTTACGTACGGGTTCAAATAAAACATCCTTAACCTACAAAAAAAAATGGAGAATTAATCTTAAAAAACACAAATAAAAGTAATTATTTTATGAAGAAAATGCCACTTACACAAACAGCAATATCAGAACCAGAAAATCCTTCAGTTTTACGTGCCAAACTTTCAAAATCACTTTCATTCAAGGTATTGGGAGTATCTCCTAAATGCACCTATAAATTACATCAAAACATAACAAACCACATATTAAAATTTTATTTTTTATTTATTTGAGGTTAATGAGCATTATCTGTGAATTATATCTCACTTTAAATATTTGCTGGCGAGCCTTTAAATCAGGAAGTGGAATGTATATACGCTTATCAAATCGCCTTCGGATAGCCTGCAAGAATCATCAGTGAGTAAATATTTTACTAAAATTTATTCAAGTTTATATATAACTTGAAAAGATTAAAACTTTCTGGTGAAAACCTGATCAAGTGAGTATGGTGTATTTGTGGCTGCAAGTACAAGAACTTTATCATCATTGGTTCCTACACCCTGAAAAAATTAAGTTGGTATTTATCATAAATCAGACTGCAAATTATTAATAGAAATTAGATTAATTGTATTGAAAAGTAACAAACTTTCTTCAAATTACAATCATAGGATAATAATGTTTTCTCAACCGTAAAATTGTATTTCAACTTTCAAAAAGATTATGTTTTTGGTAGTTTATTACTTTTTATGCAATTAACCCATATAAATCTTAGCAAATTAACTTCCTTTTTAATTAAAAAAAAAGGGGTTTTACATGTAAAATTAGTTGGTATTTATCATAAATCACACTGCAAATTTATTAGATTAATTGTATTTAAAAGTAACAAACTTTCTTCAAATTTCAATTATAGGATAATAGTGTTTTCTCGACCGTAAAATTGTACTTCAACTTTCAAAAGATTATATTTTTGGTATTTTATTACTTTTTATGCAATTAACCAATACAAATCTTAGCAAATTAACTTTCTTTTTAATGAAAAAAAAATGGGTTTAACAATTACCTGCATCTGAACAAGAATTTCAGTTTTGATACGTCTTGAAGCTTCACTTTCATTGCCTTCACCACGTTGGCCACTTAAAGAATCAATTTCATCAATAAAGATGATCGAAGGCGCACTTTCACGCGCCATTTGAAAAAGATTTGAAACCAATTTTTCACTTTCCCCCATCCACTTTGAAACTAAATCTGATGAAGAAACACTGCAAAATGCAATTAAACCAAGTTAATAAATAGTTGAATACATATTACATACACATGCATATATTTATTACATAATATATAATTGTACCATGTGATTACAAAATTTATACCTGAAAAACGTAGAGTCCGCTTCAGTAGCAACAGCTTTTGCTAAATATGATTTTCCTGTGCCAGGTGGACCATACAAAAGAAAAGCTCTCCATGGTCGCCTTTTACCTGCAAAAAAACATTTTATCGCGTGTAAATGAATATGAATAATATATATCTAAAAAACTCATGAATACTTTATTTCACAAGTGAAAGAGTAAAACATCAACTACAAGGATATACCAAAATCTGTTAATACTTAATATCTGTCAAGATGGCTTTAAAACAAAACCCTATATGCAAAAGAAACATACAATGAGTAAAATCTTTCAATTCATGTAACTTGCAATATTTGGATGATGAACAATTGAACAAAACTAGAAGTATTTTTATCTCACAAGATGCGATCTAATGCATGAATATAAATGTTGTTACAAAAATGTTGGTAACTCACTAACTATAAAGTCTAGACCAATTGGAATCTCCAAGATTTAACATTTGGACATTTAATGTAATCACATGACCGTACCAAGTTGCAGATTTCAAACAAATCAATTAATTAAGCTAAAACCGGAGCCAGTCATATGTTTGAGAACCATGAAAACCAAAAGCTGCAACATAACCATCTAGTGTGACATATTCAAAACAACAGATACAAATTCATACGATGCTCTCAATCTTACTAATTACTATTTACTAATCTAGTGTATCATAAACTAAAGTAATAGATACAAATTCAAATGATTATACAAGCTTGCAGTTACTAACCAGTGAAGAACTGTGGAAACTTAACCGGCAGAATAACTGCTTCCTGTAAAGCCTGTTTAGCACTCTCAAGTCCAGCAACATCATTCCACCTGACATTAGGTTTCTCACGAACAATCGCAGAATGCAAACCAGCCCTAAGTTTCGATTGCTCATCTCCATCTTCTCCGTCCTTCGGTTTCGTCTTCGGCCGTGCCGCCACCGCCGCATCACCGCCGGTGGCAGCGGGGCCTGCTCCGCCATCATCGATAACAGCCCTAATTTCCTCCGCACGACGCAAATACTCGGTGAATTTCTGCGTGATCGCTTCACGAATCTTAGGGTTTTTTTCGTACTTCAGATGAGTTTTGAAGTATTCCAACGCGTTCATGTATAAGGGGAAGGCTTTTGCGTAATTTCCAGCATTGTCTTCTTGCACAGCTTGTTTGACGTACTCGATCGCTTGTTCTTTGAAATTGCTATACATCGCACATACGATCAACGGGTTTCGAAGATGAAATTGCAGATGGATAGATGAAAGTGAAACAAAACCCTAGAAAACGGATGAATGATCAGATGATGAGTTTGATTGGGGTAACAATTGATTGAATTGGGGTTTCGATCAAGAAGATGATGAATCTAAATGTGGGGATTAGATGCGTTTATTGGTTGCTTTTGGTGCCTTGATTTGTTTCCTTTTGACGCGATCATGCGACGACCTCAATTATTCAAAGTTGTGTTTTCTTTCTTTGTATTCGCAACTTGTTTTATACTTTATGGTCTTTGTTATTGTTGTAATCTTACTTAATGTTTTAACTTATTATAATTCTAAGATAAAAGTTTATAATAGTTGTGAAGGGTAAGAGCCTTAAACGAACTAAATATTCAACGAACCGTTCGTGAATGGTTTGACGTGAAGTTCGTCTATGTTCGTTTGTTAAATAAATGAACAAGCACGAAAAAGAAATTTCGTACGTTCAATTAAAACGAATGAACATAAACAGATGTAACGTTCGTTCATTTATGTTCTTGAACATTCGATGAAGTGTTCATTCGCATTTGTTTGTTTATGTCGTTCCTTCTATGTGTTTTTATCTTTAAACTTATAATGTTTAGTTTGGTACCTTAACTTTTTATGTTTATAGTTGTTATTTTAAGTTACCTAAACTTTTTATGTATATGATTTTTATATAAAATGTTTTTACTTTATATTTATATAAGGTGATTAATGTTGGAATGTTGATTATTATTTTTTAAATTGTATATTTCGTCTGCGTTCGTGAACCGCAGGGACGGTCCTAACGATTCAAGTGCTCAGGACGAGACGAAATAAATTTTCCTAGCTTCGAACGAATTATCAATTATATACACTAAAATTTTTTAAAACGACGATTAAAGTTATAACAAAAAACATAACAAAATCAAGTTACTCAAATTACATACCGTAAAAAAGTTTTAATGAATATAATTTTTTTTATAGGATTGAGCTTGTTACTGTGTTATAGATTGGATTTAAATAAATTAGGCTTGATACGAAGCTATAATTCTTTGTTCATTATGATTGGTCTAATTGGATTTTAAATTGGTGTAAAAACAATTATATATAAAATATAATTTTATTTATTTATTTTGGACCCCTTAAAATACGGGCTCGGGGCGATAATCCGCATCTGCCAAAAATTTAACTTAAGTTGTTGAATCACTCGCATCTGCCATCCTTGATGTGTGCCAGAGTTTCATGTCACCGTCATCCACAACCTTTTATTTTGTTTGGTTATTATTAATACACGATCTCATTTTTAAGTTGGTTATTATTACGGTTTTATATTCTTTATTTGTTTGTTTTTCTTTTCTGATGTTCTCCTAGTCTTTAGGAAGTGGGTTGTATGATTATTTGTTGTGTCGTTGGGTAAGAATGAAGCAAAGAAATGGATAAAGTTTATATTCATCCTCAAAATTTTCTTAGTACTAGATATCTCAAACTCAAACAAATGGTGCTTTCATCGTGTCGTCCTCCCTCCAAAAGAAACGAGATACGCTCGAAGAGACATCTTTAGCTTTGTCAAAATACCACGATCAACATTTGATTGCCACCACCTTCAACGCCGCACAAATCTTAGCCAATGACGATTGTATATGCACATCTCCAACCGCCTATCAAAAATCTCAACTACGTATTATGTGACAACTTCACTACCCAAACAAACCAAGTCCTACATCTATGTTTGAACCAAAAAACACACAACATCACGACCTTAACCGCCGCCACAACTTCTGATACCTCACTACCACTAAAATGAAATTATTCAACCGACCCAACTCATCTAATCCAAATCCCACACCGAACCCAACACTATCGCAAGAACCGCCACTGTGCTACGTTTGCGAAGCACCATAGTTATTGGTCCCAACAAACCAACATGCCATTGCTACCGTTCCATTGAGCCTACCATGCACGCATGTCACCAAGAAATAGGCCCATTGATTTTGCATTTTCAATTCTTTGTTTACATCTTTTACTTTCCGATGTTTTCGGACTCATTGAAAATTAGTGATAACACCGTGATACATCACCCAAAGAATACAATTCCAAAACCCAAAGGCTTGAGTTGGGAATATTAATGGAATAGTTTTAGTGAATCTCTTTGAATCAAACTTGTTATTGCATTCACCATACTAAAATAGATTACATGGACTTGTTTATATAACCCCACGACACTTTATCTAAACAATAAACCTATTGTAAAACTAACTCAAACATCTTAGACTATGCAATTATGACTCGTTTAACCATTCATAGTTATATATTACAAGATTAGACTCTAACAATCACCCCCTAATCTTGTGACATCAACTTGACTCTTCATCTTGATGAACTCTAACTTTGGTGAAACTTTGTAAACCTTCTTTAACCCGATCCGTTTTGCATGTGTCGTAATAATAGAGAGGCTGTTCCGAAAGAGACTCACGACTCATGATGCTTGATTAACCGTCATTTCAACGCTTTTAACGTTATTTTCACGAAAATAAGTAAAATAACGTTAAAACTTAAAACTATTGTAATTTTACTTTTGCCCCTACAGGATCCACACACATATATATTATATGCGCGCTCCGTAAAGAGCGCGTTGCTGCGGCAAATACACATATACACAAAATTAGGAAGATAACTTTAAAAGGAAAAAAATAAAATAAAAGCAACAACAGAATAAAAACATGATAAAGTCATAGAGCCTGTTATAATTACATTACTTATCCACCAATATTGTTGGAACGAAAGATTGGTAATTCCCGATTCGAGTAGATGGATTGGGATAATGGGCTCAAAGCTTGAGTTGGTGGACTTTTGGGCTAAACATGAATCGGAACAAATTGAATAAAGAGATATACATGTTAGTTGATTTAGATAATATTGTGTGATTATCTAATTGGGTAATTGTATTTCTATTCAAATATTCTAACCGAGTATTATGGTCGATCTGTGTATATTAATCCTGGTTGAGTTGTGATCAAGGTTAAGAGTGAGTCATTGAGTTTTTGGAGCAATATTTTCTCACTGATTAATAAGACTGGAGATTTATCCCATATTGTTTGTTTTGTGATTTGTTGATTCTGGATTATAATTGGTATCTAGAGCTTGTTCGAATCATAAAAACACGAGTAATAGCTGGCAATCAGGAGTGTTTCGCTGCTGCTACTTTAAACGATCGAAGGCAGAGGTATAGCTAGAAGATCAAACCGTGATCGGAACCAAAAGTTTGTTGGACCGGTTGCACATCTGACTACTTGGTTCAAAGGACAGAACACCAGGTAAAAGTTTGTTGAGTTATTATCCCTTTGTACTTAGGTGCATAAAATTAGTGAGACTGGGAGGTGATCTAAGTAGTGGATACCAATTCATAGGTTAAGTGAGTCCGAGAGGAGGTATAAGTCGATAGACCATGTGCTCTAATATGTTTGTAGGGTAATTCATATCGTGTGTGTTGAGACCGAAAGGAGATCATACGTTACTTAGAAAACCTAGTTAACTTAATCCTTAGAAGTCGGTTTTAAGTCGAATTTCCAAATCCGAGTGTGAGTGTCTTGATTGCATGAATCTAGCTTAGGTAACTATCTTATTGATCATTTAATCTATTTGTCTCTATTGTTGTATTTTTTTTGCAATTTAGTTTAAATAATAAATAGTTTAATAATCAAACCCCCATTCATTATTAATAATAATTAAATAGGTAATTAGGTTGAGTTAAACTTATGTGTCATAACTTAGAGTCTTTGGGTTCGATACTTGGTCTTACCCACTACTACACCGCAACCGGTACACTTGCCGTAAGCATGTGGATAGTTTAGTTTAAGTCGAGTCTATAAATTATTTAACTTTGTTCTTTTTTTTTTTTGTCTATCCATTCACACATCACCACTCATATATGTAGCTAAGTTATTATCAAAACCAAACCTAAAGTATGATTAAGATTATGAGGTGACACGGTGTGGAGGTCGATAACACTCGGGAGAAACCGACCCCAGGTCGGCAATATACAAAAACACCGCCCCCGAGATTCCCAACATGAATAGGTGAGGGGAAAGCACTAGGTGAAGCCGAGTAAGGGGAATATGGATTCAACCATTCAAGGATAATGGGGGAAAAGTGGGACGACACCGTTTAAAATGAGAAAAAGTGAGGAATGCTGATGTGACGCTGACGTGAAAGTGGAGGAAAAGTGAGAAGTCATAGGACGACTCCATGTGGCCTGATTAGTTTACTAATCAGAATAATTAGCACCAAGACCAACAATGTTTAGAATCCTACACCTCATTTTAAACTAATCTTCTCTTTCTTACATCTACCCCCCTTTAACTCACCACCATTAACCACCTCACCTCATACCACACCACCTTCGCGTCTTTATCGTCGTAAGTATACCTAAACACTTTCACATTTTTCTATTTCCTTCTTATGCTCACTCACTACTTTCTCTCTCCAGTTCCAACATATTCCATGCACACGTAAAGTTCCAAGTGTTAAACAATTTCTCTAAGCCTCTAGGGTTAGTCATAAAGAAGACATCATTCGTCAAGTTGTTTGTATGATCCAACCTTGTTTTCTTGATTAACCAACAAATTTTCACTTTCATTCAATCAATAGTTGCTCATTTATAACCAAATCACCCATTCTTTTTTCCAAAACTTAACTGATCTCTCTCAATTTCATGAAGATTTTGACTTAAAAAAATCTCTCGCAAATGAGGAAGAATTATAAGCAAAATCATTTTGGTTAGAAAATGTGTATGTTTAAAAGAAATCAATTTAGTCAAGTTAAATATGTTGTAAAGTCCGTTTTGGTGATCTTTCGTGATTTTTTCATCAAAATACGTTATTAACCATTCTTACCCATTTAAATCCATGTATTCACATAGTTTTCAAGTTACCCATCTTAACCCAATTTATTTTAAGGTGTTACCGATCTCAACCCATTTAACGTTATGGTTTTATCCAATTCATTCCAAAATACAAAAATTGTTACCCAAACCAACTTATTTCTAAAGCTTTGGGTTAAAATTGTCGAACCTAGTGGTGATGACTATGACAATTTATAATTCTTTTTCTTAATCAGACTGTAAATTAGGGTTTGATAGGTTCCACAATATAATTTTATTTATTTTTATAGTTGTAAACCCAATCGCTAATATAACTAAATCATATGAACCTTCCATGTGATTAAAAAAAAAGAGTAAGATTACCGCTACACGGTAAACATGGTAACACGTGCTCACCTCCGGGAAATGATAACGCGCCACGTGCACATGTTAGATGAAAAAAGAACGGCATTTAAGAGAATATCGGTAAAGGCGATCCCATCCACACACCAGCCTATATAACTATCAATCTCCATAAATATCTAAGATTTGTTCCGTTTCTTTCAGTTTACTGCTCAGTTACAGCATGAATTGCCTTCATAATCTTCCTAGGTTTGTTTCATTATTTGCTAATATTATGCCGTAATTCACCGATTTATTGCTATGATTGTGTATGGATTTTCAATTTCTAGATCCTGTTCAGTTTCGTTGTGTTCACGAAGCTTCAAAATTCAATCCGCAATTCATCCATGTTTTGTTGGCGTCACGGTAAACTCTTCTTCGTTCTTCAATTAGTGCATGCTATACTGTAATGTAGTCTTATCGCTCTCGATTTGGGCGCAATTGTAAATTTTTTATGTTCAGAGAATTCATCATGAGAAGCGGTTGTTGAATGTTACTGCTCTCCGTCAAATTTGTTTGATGAAGGTAATCACGATTAATACTTTTGCAATTGAACTTGTTCCTTGATTTATAATAATTGAATCTAATTTTTGTCACAGTTATACAACGTTTGCTTGGTTTTTAAGTTGTATTATCGAAAAGTCAGGGTGTTTTTAAAGAACACATGTGGATCCTTTTCTGCAAATATATAAATTTTCGTTAACATTCTTAAAATAACCTAATTATAAGCCGTTGATTATATAGGCAATACCTAGTTCAACATCCGATGTCAACATGGAAGAGAGTGAGGAGAAAAAATCTGATGTTTATAGTAGTAACATGACTGAAGCAATGGGTGCTGGTTAGTCACTTTATAATAATAAATTATATAATAAATATCATTGGGAAACAATTTGTCACTAATATGTTGATTTCAGTCTTGACTTATAGGCATGAACGAGGAATGAACTATGATTTTATTACTGATGATCTAATTGTCGGATCATGTCTACAGGTGATATAGATTATTTAAAAAATTACATTTACTCTCTGTTTCAAAATTGACTTATTTTATTTAAATGACAGACTCCTGCAGATGTTGAAAAGCTTCGTAGTATTGGAGTAAAAACCATATACTGCTTGCAACAAAATTCTGATCTTGAGTATCCAATCCAATGAAATTCTAAACTACAAATTCCTATTTATATAAAGCTAGAAATTAACTGGCTTTTATATGTTGCATACTATTAATTTTATATGCATAGTTAGAGAGAGTCATATTGTTTTCCCTTTTACTAGCTTTTCCAGATACTTTGGTGTTGACATTGGTGGTATTCGCGAATACGCTAGCACTTTTGATGACATTCAACACTTACGCGCAGAAATAAGGTGGGATATTATTTAATTTAAGATCTCTGTCTTTTCTCTTTGTTGGTTTAAGGGTCTGGATGTTACAATATGTGTAGTTCTTTTATATTTTCTTTTTTCATCTGTGTAATTGTATTATGATAATATGCTGATGTCACTTGGTGTATGGAGCAGGGACTTTGATGCATTTGATTTGCGGTTAAGGCTTCCACATGTTGTGAGCAAATTGCACAAAGCAATTAACCGAAACGGAGGAATAACTTATATACATTGCACAGCTGGACTTGGTAGAGCTCCTGCAACCGCGGTATGCCTTCATCTTCTTCTTCTTCTCTGTGTGTGTGTGCTTGTTTTGTATATACTTATACATCTGGAGGTGTGTATTATGTGAACTTAATCTTAAAAAGTTAACCAAATAACTCAATCTGGGCCGTTCATTTTCACATGCAACACATGTGTTAAAACAATGTTAGAAAACAACACATGTGTTGGATTTTAAAATGGAGGGTCCAGATTGAGTAACACATGTGTTATATATCATAAAATGAAGGGTTCATATTTTGTTTTTTGGTTAACTCTCTTTAAGATCAGGTTCACGTAATACACGCTCTATTATACATCTTATCAGATCATCTTAACTGAGGAAAAAAAATGCTTTGGAAATATATCTCACTCGAAAAGTACTAATGTAATACTAATTTCTATGATTACAGTTGGCATACATGTTCTGGGCTCAAGGTTACAAACTAAAAGATGCAGTGACTTTTCTACTGGTAAACTTTTTTTATACCATTTTTTATTGGTTAACTTCAGCCTCGTATTTTTCAAAGTTTACAGTTGATAATTTCCCATCTTTTGTATGCAGAGTAAACGTTCTTGTTTTCCTAAAGTGGATGCAATAAAAAGTGCCACAGCCGATATTGTAAGTTTTCTTTTTAATTCGAGGTTGATATTTAATTTTTTTAAATTCGTGGTCGATAATGTATGTTATTGAAGCTCTTATTTCATAAATTCTCTGCAATTTAACTTCTTTATTTGTTACTGGATCAGCATATTCTTGTTCTCTTAAAGTGTTGCGTCTTCAGATTATTTAGTCGTTCACGAATTCTAGCACTCGTGTTACATTGTTTATTGATTCAATTGGTTATAAACTGAATTGTTTTTCCAGCTTACAGGTCTTAAAAGGAAACCTGTGACATTAACTTGGAAAAGTGATAAATGTTCTTCGGTGGAAATAGCTGGACTTGATATCGGATGGGGTCAGGTAACTTTGAAGATACAATATTATTTTTCCAGTTTCAGTTATTCTGTTTTTTTTTTCAATCATTATTCATTAAATTTTAAAACTTACAATGACAGTTTCCTTGTGGGTTCATTGCAGAGAATTCCACTGAAATATGACGCGAGTCAAGGCTCCTGGACTCTTCATAGAGATCTGCCTGTAATAATCTTTTTAATTAATCTTCAAATAGATGCATTAAATAAATAACCTTTTAGCTTTTGGATCATGGTTCAGTGGATGATCGAGGCTGAAATGTTTTCCTTTAATTAGTTGAAACTAAATAGTGCTGATAAAACCTCACCAAAATCTTAGTTTTATTGACACAAATTGCTTTATCAAACTTTCATAACATAGCCTTTTTAGTGTTTAACAATTGTCAAATATTCAATCTATTTATCTTTTTGTGACTTAATGGACCTTGAGTTTTTTTTTTTTTTTTTTTTTTAATTCCAATTTGAAACCACTTCTTTGTACAGAAACAACTCTTATATGAATTAGCTTTACTGCTTTAGACTATATATGCATTCGGAAATCAATTCAGTTTTTTTAATATAATTCATTATATCTACAATAGTGTCACTTCCGAAATGTAGATCATGGTTAAAAGAATTTTTGTCCTTCAATATATGTTGTCAATATCATATTTTAGTGAATTCTCAGTTTTATTGCATTTTTCTTATAAACTTTTTAGTGTCGATTGGTTTAACCTTCTAATAGAAAACCAAAAACAATTTTATAACTTTTTAAAATGATTAATTTACTTACCAAAAGAAACAGAAAATATAAAGACCATTTAACTGTTTGTATAATTTAACTCTTAACAATTTCCTCAAATCATTTATTTAAATAATTGTTGTATTATTAAAATGTTTTTCAGGAAGGGCGTTATGAGTACAAGTATATTGTGGATGGTGAATGGGTGACCAATAAAAATGAAAAGTTAACTCCGGTGGATAAAGATGGCAACGTAAACAACTACATCCAGGTATCATGATTAACGATTAACATTTCTAATTAATGTAGATGGTTAATTTATTAACAAAAACACGATGAAGCCTAATGTTCACTTTAATTAATGATGATGAAGGTAAGTGATGATGATCCGGAGAGCTTAACTACCGCGTTGTGGGAGAGATTGAGTAGTGATGATTTTGATTTAACAAGCAATGAACGACAAGTTATAAAGCAGTTTCTTGACGAGTGTCCAGATGTAGATGACGAGTAATTAATTATACAGTTTACTAAAGATAAGTTATAGTAACGAACAGTCCCGGTTCATTAATTGGTTATTTTGGAATGCTTGTAATAAAAACACGTCTCAAATAGTATAGAAATCTTATTAACTGAAACTTCACATACCTTGTGGGTATCCTTCTGGCTCGAGTTTTTCTTTGTTTCTCGTTTTTTTGTTTGCACTCAATCATTCATAACCTATAAATTCCTTAAAATTCAAAGAAAGCTAATTAAGTAACTAATCTACAAGAATAAAAGAGTTATTTAAACTTATTTAAAATCATGATGTAATTGATGTATAACTAGAAATAGGGACACGGGCGATGCCCCGGGGTCCCGAAAATATTTTAAGTTCTGATAAATCTTAGTATCATCTAGATTTAGTTTAAGTTCTGATAAATCTTAGTATAATCTAGATTTAGTTCGTGAAATGCAAAAAAAAAACAACTAAACTTCATAGACTATCTCAATGTTATTTAAGTTAACATTTCTTTAAAAGTATCAGAAAGTATACTAATTTAGTTTACTACTACTTAGAGTCTCTTTACTATTAAATTAAAAATTAATAGTGTAATACGCACTCAATTTGTTATTAACATTATATGTTTTAAAGCTTTGAGCTACAAAAAGCAAAGAAAAGAAAGTTGATTTGGATTTATATTTTTTAACATTCAAACACAATTGATTTTCATTTTATATTACTTAGGCTGTTCAAAATAATTATTATGGTAAGCAAAGAATGATAAAAGCTTTAAAAGCATATGTAATTATCAGTGTGATAATATATATAGATATATATTAAGGGGAAAGTGAATACGGGGCTGTTACGCACCTAACTTAGGTGTGAAACCATTCAAAATAACCCCATTTTGATTAAATCAACGTAGTTTTTTAACTTGAATCTTCTTTATCTAGTTATTTTCTATCAATCCATATAACGTTTCACTACTTTTTCTTTATCATAGTTACAAATATGAATTTTAATTTTTATGTCTTTACGTTTGTATTAAATAAGTCAATTTGAAATATAAGGTTTTATGATGTGTTTTTTTGCTCAAAACATATGTGAAATGATGAATAATAGCCAAAGAAATAAGATCAAAATCATTATTTATTTTGATTTAATCAATATGAGGTTATTTTAAATGGTTTCACACATAAGTTAAATGCATAACAGCTCCGTATACACTTTCCTCATATATTAATTCACTTTCCTCATATATTAATTATCAGTTGTTGGGTTGTTTTGGTAATTCAATCGGGTTTACGTGGCTTTCTCTTAGCTGGGCGAGTCAAGAGTTTGTTTGTTGTCAGTTTATGAGACCATGCATCCTATATCTTATCTATTTAAAAGCCCTTGATGAGGGTATTTCAATGATATTTTTAATATTTATATTATGAGAATATCTTAGTAATAGGTTTAATATTTGTAAATTTCTAAGGATACATAATAAAAAAGAATTAAAATTATTTGGGACTATTTTTGTATTTTAAATTTATGAATCCGCTGACAAATTACCAATTAGTAAGAAGTTATCAAGAAAGTATAAATGCTAACATAAGATATCTAACTTCGTAATTAATTTTTAAAATATTTTTAAACAAACTAACCCTATTTTGAAAATTACAAAAGAGTAGTAAATTCCATCTCCATCACAAAATCAAGAACACCAGAACAAAACAAACTACCAAAATTCAACGTATCATTTTGAAACAAAATAAGGCTATTGAAACATCTAAAATCGGATGATCATAAATCAAGCCGGCTCAGATTTATAAAGCATCTTCACAATAAAAATGAAGTTCATGGCCGCAAAAAAATTGCCTCGCCAGGAAACTACAGAACTTCAAAATATGTTATTTTTACCCGATCATCACAGCCTAATATAAGTTAAAACCCCGGTCTCAAACACTGAAGTCGTCACCACCGGTAACTCCGATCGACCAACAAACCTAAACACACGCAATACACAGTTGTACCGCATACCGGTCATGCAGATTTTTAAGATCTCATCGGTGACCGGAGACGCAATCTCATCGGAATAAACGTCAAGTACTTTTGTAATTTCAAAACCATCATCGACCGGAAATAAACAAACAACCCAGATCTAGCAATCGAAAACTCATCAGCAAACCAACCAGCAGTCATCGGGGCAGACTTTCCTATCCGCCACCGTCAAACTAAAAAGCTAATTGACGGAGAGTGGGGTTACCGATACATCCAGACCTCAAGGATTCTTGAAACCCCAACAAACCATCGGCCGGAAATAAAGATTTAATCGGAAAAAAAAACGAAGACCCATAAAGAAAAAACCGGCCGGGCCTCAAGGATTCTTAAAACCCTAAAATCATCGGCCAAAAAAAGTTTTGGTTAGATGCAACTCAGATCTACCAACTGAAAGGCCATCGTTAAAAACAACCAGCAGCCATCAACGACTGCGCTTCTCACCACCACAGTCAAAATGCAGTCGGTGGAGAGAGAGCACGACAACAAACGTTGGCCGGAAAACACAACCGAAAGCAGAAATAAAATTTAGGGAAAATGAAGACAACTGAATAAATACCTGGATGTCATCAAACACAAAAATAGATATAAGACTATATGTATATCTCATGCATATTTGGTGGTACCATATGCAGAAAAATAAGTAAATTTTAAACAGTAATTTATGTGAGATGGCCCAAAGTTCCCGTTTAAGATATAGGGTAATTGATAGAGTGATTCTAAGCACACCAAGTTGATTCAAATGTGGATTACATGAGGAAATCATTATTGAATCTCCTACTCTCAAGTCCTCTTACAAACAACTCAACCATTTAACTCAAGAAACGAAACAAGAATGGGAACCCGGAAATTTTTAAAACTTTTTTAAGTCATTTGAGTATTGTTATATAATAATTTTTTTAATTTTTGTTTGGGTCGGTTAGGTTGAATCGGGTCGGGTCAAGATAAAGAAAGAGAACAAAACTAAATTTCATATACAAAAACATAATGATCTAGTAATGAGTTGATTTAATTTAATAAAATTAATAATGAATTTGTTTAATATAGGTTACTTGTGGGTTTGTTTAGTGCATTAATATTAAGAATGAACTTAAGCTTAATTTAAATTGAGTGAATGATTGAATATTACTAGTTACGTCTATTTCAACTTGGTTTATAACTAAAATATACAAATCATGATTGTATTGGTCCGAATTGAGGGGTGATTGCATAATTTCATCGGGGACGTTCGGGATTTTGACACATATATACGACTAAAATATTTCAATTCAAGGTCAGTTTTCTCGTAAGCTTGAATGTGGCTACGCCACTAGTGCTATGAGTTTTTATTCTAAAAAGATACACTAATTTAAAATAATTAAATAAATTTCACGCGGTAAAACTTGATTCACGTAATCTCACGACACTATCTACACGAGTATATCACTGCCTCTTGTAGATTTTATATCGTCTTTTTAGGTTTTCATGTCCCAATACACATTAACATTTAGATTCTTACTAAAGTGGGGCTAATCGCTAATGCATCTAGCCTCGCTACTTTCGGTTATTAACTGCTGTTATAAAATTAAAATATGACACATGGTCAGGACTTAAGGGACCCGATGTATTCAGTATGCCATTAATTAATTAATTAAAAGTAAAGCTTTTACGTACTGTTACTTTACTTATTCTTGCTTTTCTGTATGATGCTACTATCATATCATCTTGGCCCATGATCATAGAGATCTGCACAACAATAAGATAGACAACTAGACTCTTAACTCCATTTATCATACGGAGACACATTATTTTTAACCAAAGATTTGGATTTTTTAATCCAGTAAAAGCATATTACACCGGCTCAATGAGCGACCATTGACAGGATGAAACAACGGCTTCACTTTACATTTGTCTCTTTGCTGAATTGTTGATAATTTGGAGTTATTTAGAAGTGCAAAATAGCTTGTCTTAAAAGAAACATTGTCTATTATTTTTTGCTGTTGAAAAAATCTAGCTTTTATTTATTCTGTAAATTAAAGGGGCCTTAGTGGGGTCGTGCCTTCATAGTCAAATGAGAAACTGTTTTTTAACGGCTTGTAACTTGTTAGTGATTAGTAATTAAACGTTTTTTCTTGTTATCGAACCTGTGACCTTTAGATAAACAAAGTTTCACACCTTCTCACTTGAATTACTAGGCCAATGCATCACTGAAAAGCCGCTTAATTGGTTGATTATTGAGAATAAGAATTGGGTAAATAAAAACTATAATAATGTTTTATGATTTGTTTTACTAATTTCATACGCAGGATATATATCAATTAACATAGTTCCAATGTAAAAAAGTAAAATTCTAGAGCAATTGACGCCAATCTATCCACTTCCGGTTAAACTTGCTCAATTGGTTCTCATTTATACACCGGCTGGCGCAATTTGCTCCACACTTGGCCACATGTCATCATTTAATTGATCAATGTTGCCAACATAATTTATTACCTAGTACATGTCTTTTAGTCGGTAAAAAACTTAATTTTTCCTTTTTGAAAAGCGAATAACGGTCACCCGACTTCATCATGATCATCATGAACATATCAGTATTTCATTCAGCGAATCGTTGAAAGTCTGACCATGTCCTGCTAAATTAGGAGAAAACTCACTTTATAGGAAAACTCTCTACTCACCCAAGAGGCTTTTTTTATGCTCTGGCTGAAATTCTAACTTAAGACATCCTATTTATGAAGTACTTAGGGTGCCAATATCGGTAGGTGGTAGAAAAAAACAATGTCTAAGGCATTCGGTATTCCGTTGTGACACATATTATAAAATTGGCAGAAAAACATAATTATACTATCGTTTAGTTTAGTGACTCAGGTTAGTAAGGTCGGGTAGATTATTATGTTGAAGACTTATATTATAAAATTGTGTTTGCTTTAGTGTCGCTTGAGATGGGAAGATGAGCTGGTGCTTGAAATGTCTAAATTGATGAAGCTTAACGTACTTTTCCCATTCAACCCTTGAATGCGGTTTCTTGTTGAAACTTGAAATCATGACAACAATTAATGTATGAATTTGGTCAACTGTCACTCAAACTTACTACTTCTCAACTGTCTATAATTAAGTGCATTGTTGCATTTTTGTTTTTTTGAATAGTACAGGATCTCACGTGCTAGCCACCGGTAGTCGAGCGATTAATACATGTAATATTGTAGTGTTATAATTCATACAACATGCTTTCAATAGTTACTCAATATCAGGGATCGTAAAGTTAAAAACTAATAACAATAATCAGTTTTGGTAATTGTCTCGACCATGTAATAAAATGGGCTAATTTGATAATTAGGCAACCGTTTTATCTTGTATTAAGCAGTTTCTGATAACATGCCTTCTCACAAAATGACCAAATGGATTTAATTCTAGTAAATATAATTACCTAAATTACTAGTTATACCCGGTTTCTCGTCAATTAATTTACCAAAAACATCCGGCTATGTCATGATGACAAAATATAACTATTGATCGGTTGGGAATTTATTAAGTGCATTAGCAAACCAACAATCTAAGTACATTGAGAACTTATTATTAGACTTTAATCCTATGTTACATTGAGAAATTATAAGCTATAAAGAGGGTGAAGTATGACATATTTCAGGGTTTACGATGCTGAGTGTAAATATAATCCAAATGAGCATCTGCAAGTACCCTCCTCTTCAAGCAATCTTCATCTCCACTTCCACATTCCTCCAACCCCATAATATCCTGTAATTTTATATTAAAAAAATAAATAATTAGGAAAGTATATAAAACACTATATATAGTAAGAACACACAAAATAAAATAAAACATTCATAGTTTCAATAGTTTAAAAAAGATAAATATATAAATATAATGTTTACAGTTTTCTCATATCTTTTCTGAAAATTAAAAGTAAAAACAAATTAGATTGATCGTACCTCAGAGGTTATGCATAGGTTTATGGAAGAAAATGAAAATTTAAAAGCATATAAACACGAATTTGATGATTTATTTTTTTTACTTTTTTTTAAAAAAATTTTCTTACATACATATAAACCATATATATATAATATTTATTTTTTCTCTATCGTATTTCCTAAAATTTAAAATAATCAATAAAATTAACAAATTAGTTTAAGTCAAAGAGCCTTTAGTTCATGAGTATCATAGCGTTGAATAAGACTTAATCTTTCCATGTAGTGAGAGTTTAAAACCATTAGACCCTCCGTAATAGGGTGTGGGAAAGGAGGTGGAGAGGGCTTTAACGCCCCAAACACCAAAACGGGGGCGTGGAGAATGGGCGTGGTGAAGGCAGGCGTGATGCAGACCACTGCGTGAAGAGGGAGATGTGGGTTTTTTTTATTTTTTTTTATTTTTCAACCAATCAGAATATACCACCCCAACCTCCTATTTTTACCCATTTCTTTCATCATCACTCATCTATTACACCAATTTTCCACAATTCATTCTCTTTCCTGCGTGACACTTACACATCATAACTCACACCTTCTCCACCCCTTACCACTAAGCATAGCCTTAGAGAAAAGAAAAAAGATAGTTAAGAAAAAAAAGTTCAAGTATGCGTCATATGTCATGCTAGGTTTATGGTAAAAACTTAAATATAAATATGTAAGTTTAATGATTTTGAAAACTCGTTTAAGTTAAGAATATCTAGGACTTAAAACATTCATAGCAGACTCTGTATTTTTTGTAAGTGTGTTATTCTAAAATTTAAAGTTTGATGTAAGTGGGTTGTGAGTGAAAAACAGAGAAAAAATTAATGTTCACCATTATATTTTGTACACATATGTTGCAAATGACGTGCTTACAATGGTAACATGTTAGACATTATACAACACACATGTTACAAATATTTTCTATTTTATTTTTTAATTTTCTAAATAACAACTAATATAACTAAAATAAAAATAATAGAATTGATTGCTATTACACGTCTCGTGGTTTCTCAATTCTAAACTAGTTTCATCATATGCATATATAAATCCACATATTGTTGATGTAAGAAATATAAATAATTAAAAAGACCAAAAAGAAATAATTAATGAAACGTTATATATTTGTTTAGTGAGTTCTGAACTTTATGAAACAACACAAACTAATTAATACCCATTAATTAAACAATTGAAGAATCTTTAAATAAGTTGAACTTACGTTGAACCATTCGCCGGTTTCTGAGTTAACAAGAGAACTTTCACCGGCGTTGATAGATTCATCGAGTTTCATCTCATTTTCACCTGCAAATTTATCATCAAATCAATCATCGAAAAACTCAAAGATTGTTGAGGGATTCATATGGATAGATTATTACCTGGTTTGATGTGCAAGAAACGAGCAGATGTATGTGAGAAGACGATAAAAGAAAGAAAGAAAGTTAAAGAAACAACACAACGGAAGCTGTGCTTCATTGTCTCACCTTTGGGTGGTGTTTGTGTGTGAGAGAGTCTTTGTGGGGTGTGTTATTACTAATAGATACATAGAGACAGATGTGTAATATGTATATATGTTGTTGGGAGTTGGAGTTAAAAACTGACATATTGACTTAAATTGACTCATAAACAAGATTTTTATTTAGTTACATTGTTTATATATTTATATAACAACTTTTTTTTTTAATAAGTTCCATTTGGTGATGCAATGCTATGCAATTGAAAGAATCCATTCGATTAAACCGAAATCTTTGATGCTACTCGGTTACGGGCGGAAGATTTAGGTATAATGAACTGATTATTTTTAAAAGAACCGGTTAAAACAATATAAAAGCTACTTAACTACTATCTGGATCTTGATCTAATTTCCATTATTTTTTTAATTATTCATAAGGCATGTGTCATTATAAATATATAAGTTTTTAACATAAAGTTATATTAGCAAACTACTAAAATATAGGCCGGCCTTTTAAAAGACGACTAAGTTATTATAAGCATTACAATCTATTTCAGATCAATTTTTTAAAACAAATTTTTGTTAGCTATGTTTGTTTGTTATAATCTATTTGTAAAACATTTGGGGAAATCTATGTATCGCCCCGTTTCCAGTGCAAGTATATAATGTATATACGTGTGGACCCTCGAGAGGCAAAAGTAAAAATTGCATTAGTTTTAACGTTATTTTACTTATTTTTGTGAAAATAACGTAAAAAGTGTTGGGTGACGGTTAATCAGGCATCATGATCCAGGTGTCTCTTTCGGAGCAGCCTCTCTATATCTATGGGGTAGAGGTAAGGTTGTCTTCATTTTACCCTCCTTAAACTCTACCTTTACATGGAATATACTGAGTACGATGATGATCGGGGAAAATTTATTTGTTATAATCTATTTGTTAGCTATGTGTGTTTCTTAGATCTTGACTTTCAAAGTGACATCTGGGGAATATCTTTTCTTCTAAAGGGGCATTTTAAGATTTATGATGGAGGGAGTCATCTTTCTTCTTGTTCCTAGCTTCCTAACACTTTCTATTATTATGTATAAGTTTTATAACATACTATACAAGCTAGCTTTTTTCATGGTCTCTCTCACTCTCTCTAAGTTATAAAAAAAGGTCATTCACTTCCTTTGTAGCACTCTCTTTTATAATGTACAAGTTTTGTAACATGATGCACAAGACTATTGTGAAAGTTAATTTCTAGGTACGACAAACGGTACCTCACTCCCCCATTTTGCTTTGCCATCCCGCACTCTCCCCCCTCTTTTGTTTAAGGAATTTTTCATATGTTGACAAATGTATAAACTTTAATAAAAACAAAATTATATTACTAAACTTTTTAATGAATTTTATGGTTGGTTACTTGGTTCTTACGGTTTTTAATTACTCTTTTGATATATGTTATGACGAAGAACATAAC
>WOUH02066608.1:0-10313 GCA_009936405.2 Stevia rebaudiana
CGACTTCTTCTATAGACGTCCACCGCCGGGCCGGTGCTTTCGTTTGCGGTGGTGGTAGCGGGTCGTCTTGAGGTTCGATTGATCCACCTTCCATTTTTTCTAAAAAGATTGAAGATTTTATGTGAATTTAGAAGAGAAGAAATGAAATTTTGGTGTGTTTGAAAGGGTAAAAGGATTGAGTATTTATAGGGTTGGAATAATAAATAAATTAAAAAAAAAAAATTTTAATTTTCCAACGGTCCACAAAAAGTATCCGTTATCTCCATTTGAATTCAGTGAGCGTCGGTGTGTAATCCCCGAAAAAAACAACCCCGAGATCGGGGGGCCGGTGTTCCCGATCGGGGCCGAGCTCCCCCGACCATTCTCCCGATCGATACCGTGTCACCTTATATGATAGTTGTCAGATAATATATCTTTAGAAAAGCGTTCTAAAGGGGGTGGTTTGAAGGACATCAGATGATGAATCGAATCCGGATTTAACCCGGGTTCGATTCTGATGGGGGCGAAGGTTTACCCATTCTGATGGGGGCGAAGGTTTACCCATTCTACGGGTTCCTGCGCATCTTGTGTAGTCGTGGATTTTCAAGGAGGTCGAGTAGTCGACCTTGCTTACAAGCCGCGAAAGTGGTAGATAAACGTAAGAAAAAAACGCAGTTTAAAAAAAAAAAAGAAAAGCGTTCTAAAATACATTTGATTTGACCAAATCCAACTTTTTCTAACTACGAAATAATAAACATAAACAATGCAAAATAGAAAAGAAAAAAAAAATAAAGAAACCACCGACTCAATCATCGTCAACCAGAATCTTTCAACCTTCTTGGAAACCCAATTTTCATTTCAAAATTACCGGTAATCGATAAAGTTTCCCATCTTGATCACATTCCATGGTTATGGCTCAACTGCATACCGACCAGGTCAAACAACTGAAAGACATCTTCTCTCGATTCGACATGAATTCCGACGGCAGCCTCACCCATCTTGAGCTCGCCGCCCTCCTCCGGTCCATTGGACTCAAGCCACAAGGTGACCAGATCCATTCCTTGCTAGCCTCCATGGATTCAAACGGCAACGGATCCATCGAGTTCGAGGAATTGTTGAATCTCATTTTGCCGGATCTCAACCAGGAGGTCCTCATCAACCACGAGCAGCTCATGGAGGTTTTTCGGTCCTTTGACAAAGATGGAAACGGTTACATCACGGCGGCGGAACTCGCCGGACAGATGGCTAAACTGGGTCAGCCTTTGTCGTACAAAGAACTCACGGAGATGATACGTGCAGCTGATGCTAACGGTGACGGCGTCATCAGTTTTAATGAATTCACGGCCATTTTGGGCAAATCCGCCGCAGATTTTTTTAGCGTCACGGCGGCATAGGATGTCCGGCCGCCGTAGCGTGTGTCGTTGTCACGGCAGTTGACACTAAATGTAAAATGGGTTTGACTAATTCTCGTTCACTGCTTTCTCCTATTTTTTAAAGAATTTAAATAGAATGTATCTTTCTAATTTTTCTTATTTAGACGATGATAAGTTTCTTCGGTATAATTGCATCAACCAAAATTATAATCTAAGAAATACATACGAAATGTATTATAAGTAGTGGATCTAAAACTTTGAGTTAGGGGTATACGAATTTTTTTTATCCCATACAGAAAAAACCGAGTCGTGAGGCGATAAAGCGCTTGTCTTTCGTACGCGAGACGACCATATATAAAAACATTTAAAAATTATATATACCACATATAATACAATAAAAACTTTAAAATATATACCACATATAATAACTACTTTTTTTTAGCTGCTTTTAAATAAATGAATACAAAAAAAGAAACTTGTAGGTACCATCAAAATAGTTTTACGTACAATCAAAATAAGCATGGTTACAATACAAAGAAGAAAAATCATGAGAAAGATATGAATGATTTATCAATTGATCTCACAAATCAAAGGTTAAGATTAAACGGTCCACACCCACAACAAATAAGTGCTTATAAATTGAAGAAAAATCATTAAAAAGAAAATAACCAACAAATTTGAAATAAATCAAATTTCATCTTTTTTTTATAAATTAAATAACTTTTACATATTTTAATATTTTTTAAAAAATATTACATCATAATATATATAAGAGTATGGTATCGATAGGGTTTTTTTGTGTTTTTTGACGTGGTCCGTACTTTTGTTCTTTGGTTCGTATGTGAAGAAACAGAAAACTAACGTATTGATGATAAAAGCTTTCTATTTCACTTAATATGATATCACAATACAATCAATATCCGAATTCTAGACGTTTACTATTCTCAGGGAATTCTACTGATGTCTCCTCTTTTTCTCTATAAGTGAATTGACTATTTATAGTTAGTTTGAGTAGGATCCATTGATGAGGAAGGCATATCATCGGTTGGGACTCATTGATGAGGGAGGTATATCAACGGTTGGGACTTATTGATGAGGGATGCATATCAACGGACCGGACGTATGTTACTTCCCGGGTCGCGGGTCGGTTCATTTTTAAGTTTCCCGGGTGTGTTTTATTCGTTTTACTTACTATCCTCTATAAACATATAAAAAGGTTTAATTTAATTGGAAAACATACAAATGAATACGGGGAAGCTGTTGTAAATGTTCTAAGGCTACCTGCATAAATGACACCATAAATGACACCGATGTTCCATTTACCCACATATATCCACGTGCTTTTACCCGCTTACCCCTTTCACATTCAACGACTGAAGTTCATGAATCAATTCTCATTAGCTACAAGAAAACTGCTGAAATAGACATTTTGACCAGTTTTATTACCAAAAATATACATTGCTTTTCAGCATACGGTTTTATTGTCAGCACTAATAAGAAATTACAACGTACCCCCTTCGTAGGCTAAGCCGACGCCTCTTAGTCGACGGCTGAAAACCAGTTTGACTACCTGGTCCAAACAGGTCTCACATGCTTACCAATAAGGAACATACACGTGTCCTTTTTCGTAGTCTTAAAGTCTTCGTTTGGCCAACAGTTTAAAGCGTTGGCTAAATCACTCGATTCATAGGCTTAGCCTACATTATCCAGTCGTCCGCATCTATTTGGCTCCGAGCCTAACCATACGTTCGAACTATCTATTTAGCCGACTAACCGTATGAATGTAGGCTAATTTTTTTCTAAACCGGCAGCTAACCGTAGCCATATGTTCGAACCACCTATATAGAAATCGTTGGCTAAGCCGACGGCTTAGAAAAAATTTAGCCTATATTTAGCCTATGATTAGGCGGTTAAATAGGTGGCTCGAACATACGACTAGGATCCTAGCCAAATAGATGTGGACGGCTGGAGAGTCTAGGCTAAGTCTGTGAATCGGATGATTTAGCCTATGCTTTAAACTGTCGGCTAAACGAAGGCTTTAAGACTATGAAAAAACACATGTGCGTGTTCTTTATTGGTAAGCATGTGAGACCCGGTAGTCAAAATGGTTTTTAGCCTACAAAATCAATCGAATAATACTTGGCAATTTTTTATTGGTACCGAATATAAATCAGTAAATTGAAAAGCAATATATATTTTAATAATAAAATTGATTAAAATGTCTATTCCAGGCTTATTTTAGTATCAAAAAAGTCAAAAGTTGCACATCTCAAATACCATCTCAGTTTGAAAATTACACTCTAAGAATAATAATTCAATACCTACCATACTTCACACCAAAATCGATATTTTCAATTATTTGACTAGTTTATATTTTTTTTAAAACGCATCGAAATTCCATAACATTACAATAAAACAAACAAACAAAAAATCATCGCATACGTGTCCTCGTGCATGAGCTTGTACATCTGTACTGTCCTTAAATATCCATGAAAGATTCCAAACCACAAACAGACACAATCCAAATGGCCACCGGAAAATTCTTCCGGGAAGTAGAACTACCGGAGCAAAAATCTTTCGTCGACGGCATTCTCTTCCCGACGGTATTATCTCCAGCAACCAACACCAATATCGCTGCATTTGAAGAGGCTATTAGAGCTCATAAGCCATGGCTGGAATCTTTATTTCAGAAATCTGGCGTTATTCTCTTCAGAGGTTTCCCGGTATCTTCTCCGTCCGACTTCAACTCCGTCGTTGAAGCTTTTGGGTTCCGGGAAGCACACTACATCGGCGGTCGAGCCCCTCGGACCAAAGTGGTTGGCCGGATTTATACCGCGAATGAAAGCCCTATGAATAAAAAGATTCCTTTCCATCATGAAATGAATTATGTATATTCTTTGGTTCCATATGTATTCATATAACTGCTTTCTGAATTTCATCTTTGACACAATATGTCAATCGACCATCGTATAAGAGGCTCCCACATGCGTGAGTTTTCGTATACCCATTTTTATTTGAGTTATTCGATTTTAATACTTCATATTATCACCATTTGGCCGACAATACTTTCGACTTTTATATCATCTATCAGCACTCTCAACTTTTATCTTGTTTTCCTCTACTACTCCTGAACTAAATAAAAAGAGCTTATCATTTAGTTTTACATCAACTTATTTTTTGGTTTAGAGTGTCGGAAGAAAATAAGTTGAAAGTTTAGAGTGTTGGAAGAAAATATTGAAGTTATAAGTATTGCCGGCCGACCAAATGGTGATAGTGAAAGTATTATAATCTAATCAATTTTTTTATTTTACATTTCAAAATTTTGTGTAAAGATGCGTACATCAAACACATGTTATACGCGGACCTCACGGATGTGAAATGCTAGCATGATGGGTTTGCGTTCTAATATTCACTAGTTTTAGTCCAATAAGTTTTTCAATCACTATGCATCTATAAACAGGGTGCTTAATGGATCAAGTAGGAAAAGTGAGGGGTATATATTTATAAAGCGTTCAAAAAATTTAGGCCCTCTATAATTTAAAATTTTCTTGCTTACCAATATTTATCAAACAATTTGCATCAAATAAAGTTAAAAAGAAAATAAAGTTTTAAACTAAATATATTTATCCTCATATAAAAAATAAAGGGTAATTCTTATCTTAGAAATATAGACAAACACAAATGAATTTGTCAAATTCTAGTGCCGATTAATTAAATTGTAGAATTTGTGAAACAGGTTCCAAATTTCCCTTCGAAGTTATTTTTCTTTTGTGAGGAAGAACCAGGAGAAGGAGGAGAAACCCCAATAGTTTTGAGTAATGTGATATATGAAAAGATGAAAGAAAAGCAGCCGGAGTTTGTGATGAAACTAGAGGAACATGGAGTAAAATATGCAACATTAGCCGGTGATGAGGACCATCCATCGGACAAACAAGTTGCCGAACAAAAGTTTAAACTTCTTTCTCTACCTTAATTAAATCCTTATTACGGGGAAAATTATCTAAATATGCATTTTAATTTTTTTTTCCTGAAATGTCTTTTCGAAAGTCAAGCTCCAAAAACGACCCCCCATCCCCTTCTGTCATTTCCAACCACGGTTGTTTGAATATGTTCGTCAGCACCTCGTTTAGGAATGGGAAAATTACTAAATTAAACATCGTTGACTAAAAAATCAAAAAGCGCTGGCTAAATTTTGGTCAAACCAAGTCTTGTTTTGCCACATACCATTTCGCTGGCTAATTTAGTCAACGTTTTTTAGCTTTAAAAAATCACGATATCCAATTAGGTTCTGACACGTATTATTTTAAAACATGTTCCCTGGTCAGGAACATGTTTTTCCCGTGACTAGTTAAGTTCTGCTAAGTGTCATCTAATGTCTCTGACTAAAATTTAAATCTGTAGGCTATTAACCATTAAAATTAGCATGCTGTTTTTCTAGCCAGCGCTTTTCACTTTGGAATTCGGAAGTTATTTTGTAATTACTCACACTGTAGGCTAATTTTAATGGCAAATACTTGCGTTTTTTGGCTTTTTAGCCAGCGCTTTTCATGTTAATTTTAGAAAAAAGTAAGTCAAAGATGTCTGATTTAGTAATTTTCCCATTAGGAATCGTGTGCAACCGACTATATTGTTTTCATAGTGAGGGGACTAAATGAGAATCGGTTTAATCAAAAGAGGTATTTCAAGAAATAATATTTTCAAAAGAGACATTTTCGGAATTTTTCTTTATTTTATTATGATTATTTTTTCACTCGCCGGACTACAGAATGATAATTAATCAGTTGATCTATAAAAACATAAATACAAATTAAACTCAAGTATGTGTGGTTTTAATTTGTAGGGTATGTTGCCGATAATAATATATTAACATCAATCATCAATGTTTTATTCACAGGGCTGCAAATCTGGGATCAAAATTAGAATGGATGGGAGATGTAGTGAAAATTATTACTGGTCCAATGCCAGCCATCAGATTTGACGAGCAAAAACATGTCAAAACTTGGTTTAATAATCTAACTGGTCCCGTGAATGGCGATGACAAAATCTTTGATCAGGCTACAAGTGTTGAACTTGGAAATGGTGAGGTTGTGCCTGATGACGCAATGGAAGACTGCTCGAGATTTTTGGAAGAAGAATGTGTTGCGGTGCCTTGGAAGAAAGGTGATGTGATGCTTGTTGATAATCTGACGGTTCTTCATAGCCGACGACCGCTATTAAAACCACCTCGTCGGATACTTGCATCCCTTTGCAAGTGATGATTTGTTACCTTTTGATTTGAACCATTACTTTGTAAAAAAAAAAAAAAAAGATGTTCCTGTATCGCTCATGATCACTTTTTTAAAAGTGTTAAATAATTATCATGGTACTCAGTAATCAATATATTCCATAATTAGCAAGCTAAGTTAGAGTCTGAGCAGGATAAGATGTAAACAGCCTTACATCTACATCGTAAGATTAAAGAAGTTGTTTCCAATGAAATCCCTAACTCATGATGCCTAATTAACTGTCTACCAAAACGCCTTTAACGTTATTTTCACAAAAATAAGTAAAATAACGTTAAAATTAGTGCAATTTTACCTTTGGCCCTCTAGGATCCACACATATTACATTATATACGCTCCAGTACCCACACATATATACATTATATGCGCGAACCAACATATATCTACATTATATGCGTTAAATAAATCAAGTTTAAATTAGCGGAAGTTTAATTTAGAGTTCATTAGATATACGAGCTTGAGTTTCACATATCGTACACAAAACTAGATGAGCCTACTATTTAAATAAACATTTATGAATTTAGTGTATATAATAAATATTTAGATATTGAATATATAGATGTATGTACACACATATATATGCAGGGAAAAGGATAAAATAAACTCACCTTACTAAGCAAACCCCAAAAAACATATGAAAACTTGCTATTATTTTTGTTTAAAACTAGCATTGGTAGCCCGCGCTACGCGGCGGGGCTTGTATTTCTAGCGTAAACGCCACTTATTTAATTACATGGACAACAAAATCTTACGGAAAAACAAACCAAATTTCATACATCATAAAGGTAAATTTAGTGTTGGCATTTTGCTGTGGGGGACTGGGGGCGATGGCTTTTTCCGACAAGCCACGTCATACACAAATTTAACACTTAAAAAATGTCAAGGAATACCATAACCTACTAAATGTTAATTCAAGAATCTAACTTTAAAATAGAATCTTAAATTTCTAGTAAAATAATAAACTGGAAAAATTAAAAAAAAAATTATACTACTATATAGTAATTAAATTTACCCTTTTAACATAGATTTAAATTTAATCAAACAAAACCTTAAAGTGATTTTATGTATATTAAATCAATTGCCGAGATATTATTAGTTTAAAATTACTAATAAATAATATTAAATAAAATTATATATGAATAAATAATGATGCAATCCAGATTGATGTAAGAATACGTGGAAGTACATGTGTTTCTTCATAAGTGATGTGGGCCTATAGAGAAGTGAAACATGGACTAATAATTGATTTATACTGTACATCCAACTTGCAAATGTTATATATATAATATAGGATAGGTTTTATATGTATTTTTATCATTTTTATAATAAAAAAAAAGTGTCGACTATTTTTATTAAATCTATAAAAAAATGTTTTCACATGTAACGATATGTAGCAGACACTTTTAATATGTAACATGTTGATTACATATGTAAAATATGTTTTTTTACAAAAGAGGTCCATTTGTCTATATAAAACAATATTTTTACATAAATCTAGGCATGCTTGTTAAGGGCTAGTTGAATGGTGTTTAAACTATTCATATGATTTTTGTTGACAGACACTTGGCTTAAAAATGCATGAGCGTCTGAAATGAGGCTTTTGAATCGAGGCAACTAGGCTGCGTTAGGCTTTACCTGAGCGCGCCTAGACGCTCACCTTGTGAGCTTTTGACAACAGAGATCCTAAACAAGTGGATCTATTCGTGTTGCATACAAAGCAAACGTGTCAGTAAATTCCCAATAGATAGTAGGGTATATGGGATGTGAGATAGAGACAGACCTTATCCGATGAGATAAAGAGGCTACTACAAAGAGATCTCCGGCTCAAAACAACCCAAAACAAATATTTATGCTAACGTTTTTTTTTTTTACATAGAAGGCCCAAGCACGCACAAATAACCAATGACTAGTAGCAATATAGCACACCCAAACGAACATGTTTACAACAAAAATATCATAAGTGGAACGTCAATAACATAATTCAAAGGAATAGGAAACTACTCATCTAAGAAGCATGTCATTAGACTGGATGCTATTAACTCAAAATAGCATATAATCCCTAAAATTCTCTAAGACACGGTGCATGAAAGAAAGACTATAGGCCTCAACAAAGGCAACCACTATATCCGCTCATAGAGTTCCCTAAACATCTCTTACCTTTATCCTACGTCTCCAAGAGGTCCTCTCAGTGACCATATCCTCGGACAGGTGCAATTCTATCAAATCATGTCGAATCTGCTCATCACATGTAAGTTTTGGTCTGTCTCTGCTCCTTTTCCCCTCTACCATGAGATTCTCCACTGTCCGTACCGGCGCTGTAATGTGCCTTCTTCGCATATGCCCGAACCATCTCAATCTTCCCTCTCTTATTTTGTCAGAGATGCGTGCTACCTCTAATCTATTCGTTGCATGATTGCATGATATTCACATAAGCATATGTTCGTAGAAGATAAATGTGGGCATGCTCCTATTTCTTCTAAACTCACCAAGGATAATTACAACAATTCGTGTATTCAAATGAAAGCCTTTGCAAGAATCTCAAGATGTATGGAAATTGTAAAACTATCTATGAACACCTCGTGGATGTCTAAGCAAAGGATCAAGAACAAAATGAGGCATTTCAAAGAATCCAGCATACACCATGATAACGTCTCATAAGAATATGAGGATTGTTGAACCTGGGACACCTCATATATTAATGTCTTGCTATAACTTGTTGCAAATGTTTTTCAGACTTGTATTGGCAGCTTGTCAATTTATTGTGAGAGGTTTGCTAGACATAGCAATGACACTCGTCCCAGACTATCACCAGGCTTCGAGCCAAAATGGGTTTTACGCGGCAAGGTTAAAGGTTCATGCCTGACTTTTCTCTGGAACGGTTGGTTGATGAGTCTTCGACTCAGACCAACTTGGCCCGTTGTGAGGGTTGGGTGGAGCGCCGCTGCAATCGCAACATTGAAGGAGCCTCACTAATGCCACTAAAAAATGTACCTATGAGTGTAAGGCTAAGGTTTCGAAACTCGGTCACTGCACTCTGAGAGACAAGACCCACAGTCCTTCTGTTACACTAACTGCCGTTCTAGAAATAAATAAATATATATAGCAAGTCTTTGTATTTTTGGTGGACACATGATGTCAATTACATGACATTTTCTTCATTTTTTGTTAAAGCACCTAGGATGGCTGTTACATCTCAAGAACATAACAATCTAACTGATGGTACCCTTTGCACATAGAAAACCAACATCTTATTAATGTAGAAAGACATAATACTCATGCTTCTTCTTCATCACCATCATGATCATCATCATCAATATCATTATCAGATAATTTTTCTATTGATCATGGGTTATCTCATAACTGCAGGGTTATCTTTTCAGCATTGCAGGGTTAAAATGCTTGTGGATCATTACAAGATGGCTTTAGATTGATTCTTTTCGGCATGGTTTGTAGTAGGCAACATGTGCATTTTAGGAGACCGTTCATCTTCTTCTGACGTCCCCGGATTTTCAAAATTACAAACTTAATTCAAACGTTTGTGACTGTTAATCCCATTTTGTAACAACTGGCCGTTTTCTGGCAGTTAATCAGGTAATTTCCGACCTTTGACTATACTTATTCCGGAAATACGCCATTTGTAACACGATGATTATATGAGTTTTATATTATCATTGTATTC
>WOUH02066638.1:0-10311 GCA_009936405.2 Stevia rebaudiana
TTATGAATAGTGATAGTGTTATGAATTGTGCTGAGAGTTACCGAGGTAAGCGGTAATAAAACTTAGAACTCACCAGCAAAAGTTGAGTGTCTTTAGTATGTATGCTAGGTTGAAAGGGAAAGGAGAAAGCAGCAGGGCATGGAGCGTTTGGAAGGCATCGGTGTAAGCTGCATTGGAATGGCATCAAGTTTTGAAGAATAGTAGTTAGTAGTTCAGATATTATGTATAGTCTGGCATCTAGCTTGTAAACTTAACCTTTGATATTAATGAAAGAAAGACTTCCGCTGTATATCTATGTTTGCCATGTGTTCTTGTGTAAATCCAAATGTGACGAGATCCTGGGAGATTGGGGCGTCACATGTAAATTCTCATACATTTTTACTCATTTCTTTCTTTGTACATCAGCTAAAATAACTTATGTTTATTGTTCTCATATTCAAATTATCATTAATTTAACTATTTGAGGATGACCATTTTGTTTCGATTTTATTTATTTTGTTGGATTTGATTCAGTTTTAGCGGATTCTAATTTAGACGTTTCATTGTAATTACTTTTTAGTTTTCATTGCAGTGAATATTCCATGCGACTAAATGCTTATTTGAATAAGGTTCGGTTCGGTTCTTCAAGCACAAGTTTTGTCGTGTTTAATACCAACTGAATGTTTAATTTTGTCTCTAAATAATTTATCTTTAGATTTGTGATTGTTTGAATTTTGCATCTTCAAGGGGGCTTTGTTACTTTTTTAAGGGTATGTATTGTTTTAGTTTGTTTCATTTCTCTTATTTAAATGGTTCAAAATGCCATAATCACGTGATCGCTACAAGTAGACCATTGAAGTCATTCATTGATCATGGGTGTCAAGTAACACATCCAAGGTAAAAAATCTTGAATTTACTCCTCATTTGTGTAGATATTCAAGTTGTGAGCTTTGTGTGTTTAATTTAATGGAGCTTAGTCATCATTAGGTTCACATCGCTCTTTCTTGAAACTTTACAAGTTTAATTATTGTATTCACCATAAATTTTGCTTTTTTCCCTAAGGTTGTAATACAAAGATTTATATATACATCTCAGAAAATGCTATTGTTATTGCATGCATATGTGCATGCCATGTTTTTTTCAACAATTGTAACACCCCGAATTTTGTGTATTTTGATTACGAGAATAAAAGAGAATTTCCATCTGTTTAGTAACGTCTATTCGATCAAGTTCCTGTCTTAGGACTATTGTACTATTAACAGTGCCTTAATGAAAATTGAAGTTTATATGATACAAACATTTTCATCATATTCGTATACATATCTAGAAATGTTTAAGTGTATGCGAAAATTGAATTCAATCATTGGTAAGGAAGTTACACGTAAAACGATAAAACATCTGATAGATCCAAAATCTCAAACACCTCCTTAGAAAGTGAAACCAATGGGGTTAGATAGGAAATTGAAAATCGTGAACATACGCAAAAACCGCACACGAAATGGAGTTCGAACGACGCGGGAAACGCGAAAATAAGTTCACTAGTCGCGCTAAATCAGGTGATGACACGTGTCAGACACGTGTCATCGAGTGTGATGAGTCAACAGCCACGTGGCACTTGGTCGTGACACGTGGCGAACGAGCGGATGAGTCACCGCGACACGTGACAAAACCTTGGGTGAGTCAGCATGACACGTGGCAGCCACATGGGGCGCCACGTCTGGGACAGCTGCGCGTGTCGCGCAAAGGGGATGGACCAGGCGGCGCATAGCGCACGGGAGAGGCAGTCGTGGCCTATAAATGGGGCAGTTTGGGTTTCATAATTTCACGTTGATTTCTCTTATCCCGACTTCTCACAAACTCCCAAAAATACTCTTAGGATATTATAGGAGGTTCTACTCGATTCGGATCATATCGGAGACGCTCGAGAAGACATTATTACACTCACGAAAATGGTTGAACTCATGATTCGTTATTCTCTATAGTCATTGTTACGTTAGTTAAAGATGAGTTCTTCGAGCCCTCTTTTAAACTGATTTCAATGATTTTAGGGCCTAGTATGCATACGTAAAAGTTTACGTTATAAGTTGTGGATATGATAAACGTATTTCTGTATAAATACGTAGGTGTTATGAAGGATTATTGATATAATCTAAGAATGTTATGAGGAATCGATAAACGTATTTTGAGTATAAATACGTAAGATATGATGTTAGTTTGTTTGTTATACTTTATAGTGTTAAAAGAATATTGGCCTTACTTTAAGAATTGAGTTTGTCGGAATTATCATCTGCTGTGACGAAGGTAGACTTCCATGTATTGAAAGTGTGGTGGGCTGGTAGCTAGGTTCGCCCTACATACGCGTCAGACTTATGAGAAACTAACTCGGTGGAACAGTGCTTAAGGTAAACCAATATTGTTTTAATATTATTAAGTATGATGGGATGTGGGTTGGTTAAATAGGTATGAGTACCTATAGGTGATAAATCTTTGTGAAACAGATGGTTTTGACAAAGAAGAAGTTCGGGATATGGTTGTAGTCATATACGAACAAATTGTAAAATGAAATGGTTCGAAGCACGAGTGTGTCGTGTATGGACCAAAGTTTGGGAATAAATGGTTTTGATAAAAGAAATAATAAGTTCAGTTAGTAATGTAAGGATCTCAATGCCATGGCTTTGTGAGAAAGCGATAGATTTCCCCAGTGTGCAGAGAATGAGAATGAAGCAGGTTGTACAATTAAATCGGTGACGACCGTGTTGAGAGGGGTCAGTTAGTCCCTCGACTCGGCACTTAAAGAAAGGTTACATTAGAACGACTAAATACTTATTAAAGTCTTTTATAAAGGAATATGATATGATAATTATTTTAATTAAAGATTTTGTTATTAAAACATGTTAAGTAATAACTCATAAACGTTTTTAAACATGGTTATAATGTTACACGTTTTGAGAAATGTTGGTTAACTATAAACTTAGAACTCACCAGCATAAGCTGACGTTTTAAGTATACATATCAGATGCAGGGCAGACATCTGGATGTAAAGGATGAATGTATAGCTAGAGGCATTTTGGAGCTAGAGGCTGAGCTGGCAGATAGTTAGTGATATATGATGTAATTTATATTACATATAATGTAATTAGAACTTTGGTTTAAATGAAAAGAAGTTTATTTTCCGCTGCTGTGTAACTCTGTTTAAATCATTGTGATTTTTTGTAAATCCGATGACGTGGCGAGCCCATGGAGATTGGGGCGTCACAAAAGTGCAAGGTTTAGTATATGTTTTACGAAGAAATCTACAATAACCGTGATGGCGCATTCAAAATAATGTATTTTTTTTGTGTTTATTTTATTTGATGTTATTTTTTATTTATGCCTTTTTATTTTAATTTAAATGTAATATTTAGTTTTTAATGAAATGCGTTAAAGGTATTAAGGTAGCGCCGTCATCAATTAGAGTACTTTAAAGGGAGTTAAGGTACTTGATATGTGGCATACCCCCTCATTATTGTACTTAAGGAGAGTTAGGGTAATACCCTCCTCACTCTCATGTATACAAAAAACAACACAATGAATCCAAGATAAAGGTAATTTACATAATGGTAAGCCAATAAACATACACTCTTTTGTTCTTGATCGACCGACTACAACTTTATTGAATAACTGAATTGATTCTCTACAAATATGAGTACGAATATATAGATAAAAACATTACACTTGAGTAATCTAAGAAGTAGATAAATACAAGAACAATCATAAAGGATTAAATGTTGTCATGATAGGTTAATATCCCCGTAAGTGAGATAGTGGGGACCTAAGCAAAGTAGATTCTGAAAAGCTTAAAATTGTGGACGGGGAAGACTTTTAGTGAAGATGTTGGCCACCTAGAGTTGGGATGGAATGAAGTGTTTATGGAGTTTCCCAAAGGAGACAAGCTCGCGTATAAAGTGATATTCTAATTCAAGGTGTTTCATCCTTTTTTGCGAGGTGGGATTCTGACTAAGAAACAAGGCACTCCAGTTATCGCATAGGATAGCGGCCAGATCTGGAGGTAAGGCATGTAGGCTACGTAGGTGATGAGTGATCCAAATAATTCAGAAGTAGAGCTAGCTATAGCCTTGTACTCTGATTCACAACTTCAGTGAGAGAATGTAGGTTGCTTCTTGGCACTCCTTGAGATAAGAGTACCACCCAAGAAAATAGAATACCCTTACGTGAGCGATGAGTTTCAAGTCAGATAAGCCCACAAGTGAGGATTTTAATGGTTCGGAGAAAGAGCCTAAAGGTGACCACACCTTTAATGTATCTGGGGATTCATTTGACTTCTTTAAAATTTGCTTAAGTGAGTTCATGCAGAAATTAGCTCATTTGGTTCACCACATTAGAAATGTCACGACGAGTGATGGTTATATATTGGAGCTCACCAACCAAACACCTATTGTTAGGACCTAGAATATATTTACTTTTACTTCTGTTAGTTTACTAGTTATTAGTATGAGTTGGCTAGGTTTGTGGCAAACTCATTAACATTATTAGTACTAGCTCTTGGCCCAACCCACGTAATATGGCTCTCTTTATAAAGCCGATTGTTATATGCTACAAGAGTTGGTTGGTCAATTGTTAAGAGAATTGAAGTTTACTTGTGTACCATACGTTTTGATTAATAAACATGTGCCTTTGCAGTATCTTGTTTGTTTTAATATGATTAGATCAACTAGTTTGTTTTCGTCATCACAGTTGACAGAAATATCACATTGAAAGATACTGAATTTGGGACTTATAATTGGTATCAGAGTCTTTAAACCAGTTAATTGGCTCGTTTGTGATGTTTAGATTTAAGTTTTCATGCTTTTTAGTTGATTTTGAGTTCACGAATTTTCTGTATTCTTAAATGTTCTTGAAAATTTTGTTAAATTCTGATATGTTTTGCTTGGTTGATCGACTTGTGAGTTTAGAATAAAAGATATTAGAAATCTTTTATTTTCGAAATTGGAGTTTATATTATATCTCCAACCGAAACTTAGGGATCTCAATATTTTTGAAAAATACTTGGGAATCGGAGAAGTGATTGCTACTTGTGAATGTGTTTGCGAGATGTGCATTTTGAAAGTGATTGCTACTTTTGAATGTGTTTGCGACTTGGTGTTTGAGCTTGCTAAGTATCACCGACAAAAATCAATGTTTGTGTGTCCAATCGAGTTTGCTAGCTAGGGATTGCTAGGTTACAATTTCATGCTCTTTGAGTTTGCGAGTGGCTGTATGTTTACGAGTTCTGTGCTTTTGAACTGCGTTATTACCTTCTAAACTTTCAAATAGTTTATGAGAAATCCTAAACCTGCTTCTTAGTTTTGTTCTAATTTTGTGTGTGTTTCAAGTGTTTCGGATAACTTTGAATTTTTATCTTGAAAATACAAATGGATCCCAACGCAATTGCAGCAGCAAACATGCACCAGGAACTTGACTCGATCATTGAAACTACCACTCACATAACCATACTTTCGTTTATGGATTGGAAGTCTTGATTCTTTCAACATATGAAACTGATTGAGGATAAGAAGATGAAATGTGACGAGTCCAAACTGAGGTGTTTCAGTTGTCATAAGCATGGTCATTTTGTCATGGTCAGTTCAAAACCCAGACAAGAAAATCTAGAAATTGAAATGTCGCCAATTAATGAAGTTGCTCTGAAAAGAAACATTGATGCGACATATCAATCATCTAACGACACATTTAGTTGGACTGATCAGATTGAAGCTCTAAACGTAAGTCATCCAGAAGAAATAAATCTAGAAGGATGTTTAAGTGATCAAGAGATGCATGAGTACATGATAGCCAGTGAAGAAGAAGAGTGTCAAGATGAAGATGACGAGGCTGTTAAGTCTAAAGAAAGCTTCGAAGAACTCAACTTTGCATTCATGACAAATGTTACTCCATCTTATGAGGTGCATTCTAGTTTAGTTTCTTAGTCATGTTTAGATAAGATAGAAAAGTTTAAGGAACTTAATATCTTAAATAGAGAAATGAGCGATATAAAAACTGGTAACTATAGGTTAAAGATAACAGGAAACGCAGATATCATAAAACTTAAGAAAGACTTTAGTGAAAAATGTTGTGTGTATGATGATGCTAGGGTTGAACCGAAATTCTTAACTGCTGAGCTCGATACACTCAAAAATAAGTTTCAAAACACGGACTATTTTAAGAAGTTCGATGTATCGAGTGCAGTGGTTGAAAACATGATTGAGAGGCAACTACAATGGAAAGATATGAAAGGGGACATAATTGGTTTTAAAAATGTGCCTTCACCGTATAATGGAAATTATACGAGTCTTCCAATCACGAAGGAAGATGAGGAGTTTGAAAAGGAAATGTCCTATGGCACGAAAGAAACTACCAAACCAGTGGGATTGGAGTCGGTAAAACCAATCCAACAGATCACTAACTATGTGAACAGTTTTTATGCTTCTAGTTATTGTGCAGATAAAGTAATAGTTGAAGATTACGTGAGTGAAGAGGATGAGGAATTATTAACAAGAAAATAAATATTTTTGATGTTTCTTTTAAAACAATTTCTTCTACTTTACCATCAAAAACAATTTTGTCTTCTCCTAACATTATTTATTTTGCCAAATTTGAGATTGCTACAAACCTTTCTAAATTGTTTGTTGACAGTTTTCCTAAATTCGTGCCTGTCTCTAAAAATGGAAAAAGTAGTGCCTATGTGCTTCCTATGATGATTGCAAGAAGTAAACCAATCATAATTAAACTTGTTACCTGTTATGATATACAACGTATAGTAAATAAAGAACAAGAAAGCAAAGGATCGGCACACCAACGAGTAATCAACAACATGTGCACCATCACTCAACACCCAAGTGTGCAACCAACTCGCAAGGAGTTAGTTTTGTTAAGAAACGGACATGCTTCAATAATGGAAATCGTGGACAACCCATGTAGCATATTCCGGATTGTCAACAAGTTTCTCATTGTAGATAATCAAATGGGAAGCGGTTGTGGTTGTTTCATTAACAACGCCTTCAGGATGGATGAGAATATACATGAGTTTATGTTATCCAGTGTCCGTTTGATAGTGAAAAAATGCTCATAATGGTATAGCCAACTCTCCATATTTTCTCAACTGATTTTCGATAGTGAAGAAATGCTCACAGAGGTATAATTAAGCCTGCACATTTTCTCCATTGAATATGAGAAACTCGATGTCTACAATCCTCATCTATCGAGTGCCAACATGTGGATCAGCCTCTGGGTGACGACCGAGTAAACCAACCAGTATAGCCATGCATACCTTATCATTAAGTATAACCCAACTAATATAGATATGCATATAACATAAACTCGCCTTAACAACGTAACTAAATAAGATAAATTAAACCCTAAATGCAATAAAAAAATATGTAAGTGAACGTAACACTGACTTCCTACGTAACAGCCCTACGGCTAGACTCGAAATTACGACGTGGGATTTGGCTTACCAAGTCCAACCCAATAATATGTCATGACCTAATAGTAAATACATAATAATTACTTGAACTATACCAGTAATACCACTAATAAAACCGACCCACATGGCTTTACTATTTTGCGATCAACTAAGGACCATATGTTTGTTACATGGTAATGATCAATGCCAAGAACCATAAAACTATGCTAAATAGTTAAGTGTACAAACCTGCATGTTTCCAATAAGCAAAGAAAACAAAACCAACCCAATGGCAGCAATAGAGTCAGCAAATATTATCTCTCCATTGTAAGTGCTTGCTTTAAGGCCTTGACCAAGAGAACTGTATCCAAAAAGATATTTTTTAGCTTAGGGACACAATGTAATTTTAATAACGTTAATCCATATGAGAATCTCTAGTGAAAGATAACTCTTGTTAGTGCTCTAACCTTGTTCCATACATATACAAAGCCATGCGAACCAAAAAGTTTAACATGCTAATTTTGGTTGCAAAAGAGCATGCTTAAAAGTTAAAACCCAATGTTTTGTTAATTTACAAGCTCATTTAAACGTCTCTTCAAGATTATTTTCCATTGATGTTGTAGAGAAATTGTTACCTATGTGTTTCATATGTTTAATTGTGAGGTGCCAATAAAGTCAATAGTCAATTCTTGTAATTGTGAGAGTTCATAATGTCATTAGTTAACACTTGCAGGGATCAAATGTAAAGTGTAACTAATCACGCATAGAGATGGAAATGGGACGGGTTTGGGTAATCCCAACCTCATACCCAATTAGAAAACCCTATCCCAAATCCGGCCTAAAACCCATCGGGTTCTATCGTGTTTTTACCCATCGGGTATCGCGTCTACCCGTGGGTTTCGGGTAAACTGTTAAATTACTAAAATTACATGTTGGGTATAATATGCTCAAACCCGTCAGATATTTACCGGGTAATTATTAATCAAAATATACTTGTTCCAACAAAATATGCCTAAATTTTTAAAAATAAACACTTACACTAGCGTTTGAGTTTCATAAAATACCGAAACAAAGAAAACATACTAAATATAGTTTATTCTCATATGATATATAGTTATATAAAAAAATAATAATACAAAGGTAATTGTATTAGGTATATAATCGGGTAAATAGGTATATATAACGGGGTAAGCGGGCAGGTAAAGGGTATATATAAATGGGTAATCGGGGCGGGTAAACAGTTGTATTACCAAATCTGATACCCGTCCCATACCCATGAAAGATTTTAAAATTAATCTGATACCCGCCTAAAGCCATCGGGTTTCGGGTATACCCATCCCATACGTTGCGGGTTTCGTCGGGCTTGGGTTTTTTTGCCATCCAGGCATCATTTTTTAATTTGGTAAAATAATCAAATCAGGAATAGCTATATTTGGTTAATCAAGTAGTTTTTATGGTATAAAAACATATTAGAATGCAATTTATTCATTATTATGAAGTAGTTTTTCATTAAGATACTGTGATTATTAGCATAAAATGCTATGGCATCATATGAAACTAGTTAACAATTTGTTACTAAAATGGTGATAACATGTTTATTTATATAGATTTAGTTAGCTTTAGGTAGAGTTTGATATGAATGAATGGATAATGAAATGGAATGAGTCATTATGTTGGAATGGAATAAAACATGTTTGGTTACACTTAGTAATGGAATGTACCATTACATAAGGAATGTGATTCCTTCTCTTTCAATGATTTTCATTCCTTAGGGGAAGGATGTTTTTTTTTTCATTCCTTTCCTTGAAGGAATGATGCGATCTAGTATACAACCCATGACTCGACCAAGTACCTGACCCATGATCAAAACCATGACCCGAACCATTACCCAACCTATGACCCAACCCATGAATCGAACCATAACCTGACTCATGACCAAAACCATGACTCGAACCATTACCCAACCCATTACCCAACCCATGATCTAAACCATGACCCGACTCATTACTCGAACCATAACCCATAACCCGACCCATTACCCAACCCATGATCCAAACCATGATTTGAACCATAACCCGACCCATTACTCAACCTATGATGTATGATCCAAATCATGACCCGGCGGCCCAAGACCCGAACCAAAATCCCGAATCTGAATTATTCAAAAATTTGAATATCCAAAAATTAAGTCAGTTTTTGAAAAGTTCGATAGTTAGGATATCCGATATCTAAGAAAATGATGATTTTGTTTTAACAATATCTATTAATCATGAAATGCTCCTCATGAATTGTTCTTCACTACCTTCAACTTTGAGATCTCACTTTCTTCAACACGATGTTCAACAGTGCAACCTTTTCTTCATCCTCTCCGATTCTGTAGGTTCGATTCACTTATCCTTCATCGATTCTATGGGTTCACTTTGAAGCCTAAATCGTATGCACCCTCTTCGATTAGAAAGATCTAGAGTACTTGAATCAGCACTAATTAAAGGATTTGATTGAAGCCCGTGTAGCAAGATTTGAAGGTTTGGTTTTCTAAGGCACCAATAGCACTGAAATAACTGCTCTCTTTATGGAATACAAGTTTAGTTTCCAAGATTCGGATATCGAGTTCAGTATTCTCCAACACGTCCTTTTCCGCAATATAAATACTTGGAGTGACAGTTATGCCTTTGACATGCGATATGCCAACATCTTAGTTCACTGTGTATTGCAAACCAGTACCAAAGGGCTCCAACTACCTGTTTATAAACATTCATTCTTATCGTTAGAATAGTAATATGCATAAATTTCTCTTTGACATCGGTGATCACATAGTAATCAAAGATACCTAAAGCGCAGCTTGCGTCCATCCAAACCCAAAATAAGGCCGATATATCCCCAAAAATCTGCCT
>WOUH02066648.1:0-10310 GCA_009936405.2 Stevia rebaudiana
ACCCAACTTGGTCAACAAGTTATTAAAACTCTAAAACCCCTTAAACCCTAAAACCCACTTGTTTTAAGAGTTAAACGGGCCGGCCCTTATCACCGACTTGTGATAAGCCCGTATTCGGGAATTAAGCCCAACAATATCTAATCTGAAATGTGTATAAACTCAACACTCTTCAATTTCAATTGTTTTATATATTATTGTTGAATGCATCATATGTTTGGAAACTTCAAACAATTGACTAACAATTTTGGTTGCTTTATGACCTTGTGGCACGTAAAATTCATGGATGCAATAATAACAAGCTTAGACTAAACACACCACGACGCACATGCTTTCAGATATTCTTAAGCTGTGGCGTATCCTAATTCGTGGAAACAAAATGCTTCGTTTATTGTATAGATTGTGAACCAATTGTTAATACTAAATTTATGAAGAAATCCATGCAATCGTTGCTTCATATATCATGTATTTTTATTTTTACTTTGTTCCATGCACTTGTTGCATTTATATGATTATCGTAACATGTATATGGTGTTTCAAACGTGCACAAATGCTTAAATGCGTATTATGATATAATATAATTTTTAGTTTATTTAGTCAGTATTTCATTTAGGGTGGATCAACACTCTCGCGCTTGTGGCTCGTTCGAAGCTCACAAGGAATGCTCGATTTCAGTGGGCTCGTCTGTGAACGAGCCGATCTGGCTGGCTCTGTTTGTGATGATGTTGAATTTAATGTTTATATGTGTGATATAGCATGGAACACGGTTACATTGAGTGCGTTTATGATTTACAGTTATTAGGACCCTTATTACTTGTTTAACCGCCTTAGAAATTGTCGCTTCAAAAAATGTTTTTTCATAGTATATATGCATTTTATATGGCGGGTGAAAGAACCGTCTCAAATAACGAAATCATTTTTTAAGGCGGTTATAAATTGGTTTAACTATCTTAAAAAATACTTTCTTTTTATGAGGCGAGTCTTTCACCCGCCATATAAAATGCATAATATGAAAAAATATTTTTTGAGGCAACATTTTCTAAGGCGGTTAAAATGGATTTAACCGCCATAAAAAAACAATTTTGTACTATTGCTTTTCGGAGGCTATGGATTAAATTCAATGGACTAGAAATGTAAATACGAATACGACCTTCGTATTGAGGACCGTAGAATAGAGCAGTCCCGCCGTACAACTTGTGGGTCGACATATCATACGCCCATGGCGTATGATATGCCAACGGGCAAACCTATTCCAGATTTCACGAATTTTAACCTTATTTAAACCCTTTAATTAGGGTTTTAAACGACAACCTTCTTTTGACGAATCCATAAGTTTCCAAGGTCGAACTGGAGATCCAAATCATTCACATGTCCCGGGAATATAAGATCCAATCATCCAGATCACCTTTGGATGAATACTTCTTGCAAGTAAACCAATTGATTCGTGTTAAACTTGGATTTTGATGTTTTTATTGATAATTTGATTTCAATCGTGTTTGGTTAATTTGAATTGATTGTTCTTGTTTAATCAACTGTCATTTATCATTTGCATTCGCTTTTAATTTGATTTTGACTTTTTTTTTTTTTTTTTTGTAACTGTGTGAGTGAATGAATTAAAAAACTTGTCCAGTTTTATCAATTTAATAAAAAAGAATTTACTAAGTCGCAACTATGAGATTTTCAACTAACTTAACGAGTCTTGCAGAGATCTATAAACTTGATACCCGCATGCGGTTGTTTTTTCTTTTTGTATTTGTTGTATTCAAAGTTGGCTGCTTTTAAAATCATTTTCACCAATCAAATCCAACAATTGAATTTTTTACTTTTCTTAGTTTGGTAATTAGTCTAAACTAGCATTTTTCAAATATTTAATATGAAGACCAGGTTACTTACCTTTGGTTGTTATAGGTAGCTAACTTCCTGTTTTAATTAGTTTTTTATTGATCTAAAACAACTCGATCCTAAACAAGCAAGCCAAAGTAAGTGTGGCTCGTAACTCGCTTGTTAACTGGCTTGTTGGCTCGCACCTTTTAATTTTTTAAATTATAGCTTAAATTATAAGTCATATAAACTGTAACCCAAAGTTACTAACATACCATAGTCCATAGCTATATAGTTATTTGGTATGTTTTTATGAAAATGCAAATATAAAATATACAAGATGGTCAATTTTCATGAACAAAACTTTAGTATCATAATAAATTAAGTTAAGATAAAAAATAATTCCTTTCTTTAATTATATATATGAATGTGTAAGAAATAGCAAAATTATACTTTTAATAAAATAGAAAAAGCTAGCTCGCTAACAAGCTCTGTTTGACTTGGTAAGTAAACGAGTGAAACCGAGTTCACCCTGACTCGACTTAGTTCGACTCATTTACGGTCCTAGTTTTATCATATGTGCGATAGTCTAGGGATGTTAACGAATCGAACGAACACGAACGAGCCTTGTTCATGTTCGTTCGTTAAACATTCAACTTGTTCACGAACGCAAACGAACGAACGGGACCTCTGTTCATGTAAAGTTAAAAATTTTATCACATTAAATAAATATAAAGTTAATCATTTTATATAAAATCATAAGCATGAAATATTTGATTAACTTGAAATAACAATTATAAACATAAAAATTTAAAATAATAAACCAAGCATTAAAAATTTAAGGATATAAACACATTTAATGAATAAGATAAACAAACGAACGTAAACGAACAACTTACCGAACATTCACGAACACATTACCGAACGTTTACGAACACAAATGAACGAACGAAGCCTTTGTTCATGTTCGTTCATTTAACTAACCGAACGAAATTTCTTGTTCATGTCCGTTCATTTATTAAACGAACGAACATAAACGAACTTCCAGCCGAACTGTTCACTGAACGTTCGATTCGTTTACAGCCTTATGCGATACCAATGTGTTTGTATCCCATGCACATGCTTTATCAAATGGCATGTAGGTTTTGGTGTGGTGGTCAATTTTATATGGTTCATGTACTTTGAGTCTATATAATGAAAAAAAATGTATACTTTAATAATAAACTCAGATGTTCATGTTTAAAATCAGTTTACTGACTTTTTATTTACTTTTCTATGTTACCTGCTTACACCGACCACCCAAATGACCCAGAGCCGTCTGGAAGTGAGGGCAAGGTGGGCGACCGCCCAGGGCCCTGTTATTTTAGGGGCCCAAAATTTTGAAATATTTTTATATATAATATCTTTATAGATAAGACATATAAATTAACACCAACTAGAAAGTTTCAAAGTTTGAATAAAACTCATTTTAATCAATTAAACAAATTAAAAATTTAATCTAAGTAAACCTACCAGATTATACTCATAACCAATTACATCAATAAGCAGATACCATTGAATGCTTGATTTCTACCAAAAATTTGTTTACTTTGTTTTTTAAGGGCCTAGTTTTTATCCTTGCCCTGGGTCACACAATTTTTTAAAGTTCTCAGGAACGGCCCTGAAATGACCCACGGTGCACTTTCTTTTTAGAGTAAACTTATGTACATGAAGTTCACTAAAAACATAACCGCAGACAAAATTTCGATCCCTGCGTCCTGGTATTTTAACTTTTTCTCACTTTGCTTCACTGGCATCTAGAAATACATAGGGACGCAAAGTTCGAAAATTCTATAGCAGGACGAAAGTTTGATGTTTTGGTTTTTAATTTCCCAAAATAATAATAATAATATCAATGATAATAATAATAACTTTTAGAAGAGAAAAGGTTGCCCCTAACCAAGCCACTCATTATTAATAGTTGAGTTAGTTACAGTTTCTCTCCATCTAGTTTGTTAGTTTATCAGTTTTCTCCAATAATTAAAAAATTACATTTACAATCCAAAGGTTTAAAAATTTTAACAGTTTCACTCCAGTGCATTAACACCATCCAATATTCTGTGAACTTTTTAATAATACGACCAAATTGTCCTTGTTTCTTAAAAATAATAAAAACTATAAATATAACATCATCCGCATCTGAGTTAAATCCAGTCTTCACCTCATATTTCTAGATTATTTTCGTAATTGTTATTTAATTTTCTAGATAGATTTAAGTCTTTCGGTGCATTCTTCATTGTGGTCTTCCGATTTCATCACCGATTTTGAACCTCACCATGGTTCGGTTTCCATGGACAAAGTGACGCGGACTTGTGACCCAAACCATAAATGGTGAAATCATCATTAAAGAGAAAGGGCATGCGATTGAAGAGTAAAGAAGATGAGATTGTTTGATTTCGATCAAGACAATGTTTGATTTAAATGGTAAAGATTCCCAGATCCTTCCATCGATTATGGAGGTAAGTGCATCTTCTTCATATATATTAGAGCATTCATATTAGGTTTTCTAAATTTGATGTGAGTGTATTATCTGTATTATAGAGATTTATTGAAAATGGTTGTGAGTAGAGAAATATAGAAAAATTGATAGATTCTCTAAGTATAGAGAATAGGAGAGAGAAAGTGTAATGATTTTATAAATTGAATAGAAGAAAATGTACTGATTTAAAAAAATAATATTTTATTGAATAGTAAAGTGGGTGTGAGTGGATGGGAAAAAAATAATAATAAATATATTAAAAAGTATTATTTAATTGAACAAGAGAGAGAAAAAATTATTATTTTTAAGTAATTTATAAAGATAGAGATAAAGAAGCTAATATGAATACTCTTATTATGATGAAGTTTAACGAGACAAGGAAATATTGGGATGAAGCTATTACGTTTTTACTCTCATGAGTGAAATTATTGACATGTTTCTTTAAATTGAAGTAGAATTCGATAGTGGCTTTATTAGTGATTATATAGAATATGACACAATCATTGATCTTATATTATATTTCTAATTTCTGAGCCATGTTAACCAATTCTTACACTTGGTTAGTAATTACTTAGTTACAATTGTACCTATCATTGCAATATAACTAATTGCAACAAGTGCCAACATAAAGTTACTTAAGTTCTAATTTCCTAGACTTTTAACTAAATGATATGTTGTTTAAATTGAATCATTTTTACGGTAGATGGGTAAGTTGGTGGCGTTTGAGTCCATTTGTATCACTCCATTTGGTAGAAAATGAAGTAATGAAGATAGACTCATGGGGGTTGCAGAAGGGGCCGGTGGTGGCTAAAGAAGTGGTGGAGGCGATGACTTGAAATTTTGCGTTGGAGTGAAATTGTTAATTTCATAAACCTTTGGATTGTGATTGAGGTTTTTTAATCTTTGGAGTGAACTTGATGGTTTTTACAAACTACAAGAAGTAAAACTGCAATTAACTCTTAATAGTATTAATATGACTATATATTAAACCGTTCTAGTATTAATATATTTACTTGTAAGTTTGATAAATTAGTTTAGGTCTTAACAAAAAAGTTTAACAATTTTACCATATATAGAAAACAAATTTGAATTCAAGTTGTGTACTATGTTTAGATAAAAATGGTATACCGGACCAACAAACCGGCCTGTAACATTTATGTCACAAAGATAAAATGTAGAAGATAATTAACTCACTGAGTGCTTGGAGCCAGAACACCCATCCTCAATCATGATGTTTAGTCTTTTGCTCTTCTCACAACAATTGTTTATTATTGTTAGGTGGCTGACGGTCACAAAATACTTAATATGACATATAAAATGCCATCTCAAGGGAGCCTGACTTGAGTTACTCAAACACCATGCTATTAACACTCACGATATTTAGATAAAGGGGAAAAACCATAAGAAAAAAACTCACTATTTTTCGGTTTTCCCACTGTTGTTCTGTTTACTTTTAAAAGTAAACTAAAATTATTATTGAATTTATTGTGATCAAACATATAACGCGGTCTCTTCTAGATACTCCCTTGAAAATAATGTTTACTATCACTTGTAATTCCATTGAATAGGCAATCTTTTCAACTCTCGATATCTTGAAACAGAACAACATTTTTCTTAAATAAAAAAAAAAAGTAAAATTTCTTATTATATTAATGCCTTTTATTGCTAAGTGGCCACTTGGTAGAGGCTCTTGCCTCTTAAAAGAAGGTCATGAGTTATATCAAATGCATTGTGTAATTTAGAATTAATGTAATATATGTTGTTAGAATTTTTTTTATGGACTGAATTCTTCATAATTGTTTTGAATCACGTTTGTATCACATTTAGATTAAAGTAATTTGACGGTACTTCAAATCTTCAATTCAATAAATAGAAAAAACAAGAACGAGTATTATGATACGTTATGAAGAATAACATACCAGAATTAGACCAAAGACCTGAGGATTCGACATAACGATTTGTTTAAACATTGCAGCTCTTCGTGAAGTTTTTTCTTCAATCTTCAATCACTATTATTTTAACATTTTTACAAACTTGGAAGCATGATATTGATATATAATTTAATAATTTTCACATTAGGGGAGGATTTAGCTTCATTTACTTATAAATATAACATACATTTATTATTTTACTTTGGTCACCCATCCAACTTGCTTGCTACAACGGACTTGAAGAAATCTTATATAAAGATTTCAAATGTGGAAATCGTTTTGAACAGACTATGGATAAACTTATACACTTAAACATTACAACTTATGGGATTGGTGCTAGTCTGGTGGTAATTATAGAGCACAATTTTCCTGGATATCAGGGTTCAATTCTCACCGCCGTTCAAAAAAAAAAAAACATAACTTATAAGTCATTTCTAGATAAGACCTGATCCCTTTGCACATTCAAGACAATCATCCAGAATCATCTTGGTACTACATATGTAAGCAAAACCTTTATCCTCAAGCTTCTTCGATCCCCATTTGACTTCTCGCACCTGTTCTTCAAGATACCTAAATCGAGAAATCCATGAAAATTTAACATATAAATGACACTAATTATCTCATATAATTTCGAAACTTACTCGGGGTTTATTTGTGGGTAGGTTTGCTGATAATACTTTGCAATTTCTGCGCTTGTTACATACGCGCTTGCACATAAGAACCTTCCTGTAACCAATGGCGTCTCTGCACAAAAAATATGTGCTCGACAAACATCCTCGATGTGCACAATTGGAATTTTCCCTAGCAATTCTTCTAAATATCTTATAAATTGGTAACTTGTGACATTATTCATAACTTGACATATGCACATCAACACACTATGTGCAGGATATGGTAAACACCCAGCTCCACCCGTTACTCCACAACCTAATGTCACAACCTCCAACTCATTTGATTTGTCTTCCCCAATTTTCAATATTTCTTGTTCTGAAATTGTTTTGGCCATTGTATAATCCTAAATAAAATATTAAAAACATTAACATAATTTGGAAATACTAAGGTAAATTGATCGAGTAGAAATCTAATGAAATTTGATAACACCTTAAATAATTCTTTCTCATAAGGGACATTAAGATGAAGAGGTGTCCAACAACTTTCATCAACGGTGACCTTATAACCTCTTTCATCGTCTTTTAAAGGCGAAGCTGAAACAACTGAAGCGGTGTAGATGAGTCGCTTCACTGTCTTTGAGCGTATGCAAGCATCGGTGATTTTCTTCACCGCGTTAAGTGTTGCATCGACAGTACTATTGTACTGTAAACATGCAACATAACTAAAAAATGAGATTTCATTATAATTATCTAGCTATTTGATTTGGCATTTAGAGCCTTGATTATTGGTTTTAAATACTAGAAAATATATAAGACCTTATAGCCATTACTGTGTGGGAAGGGAGTTGCAACATGGAAAACATAGACACAACCTTGTATTGGTTTTTCAAATTCTTCTGGCTTGTAAATATTAGCTTCAAACAAATGAAGCCTTTCTTGTGCACCTGGAAAACTTTTTAAAAGTCCCACCTTCGATTCATCACCTACCAAAAAATAATATAAATCGAGTAGGATCAAGGGTACGTGCAGTCGTGCATACGTCTTTGAACCGATTTATAAACATAGTTGGCTCAATCGATAAGCTTAGCAGGTAAAGATAGGATTTCGGTGCACCAGAATGTTATGGCCCTCAAATTTTGAAAAAAGTTCATCTATCTCTTTGTGATCATAAATCGTGTTGATATTTTTCTTTGACATTTTTAGATTAAATACATCAAGAAATGAATCAAAGGCTAATCTAAAAGTTATTAAGGAATAAAAATTCTTACTTAAGCAAATTGGATTAGAAAATTTTAGATATTATTGTGTTTTAATCACATATTAATAACAAAATATGTAAAATACACTCGTTGTTTTAGGTTGTGACACTAATGGAAAGAGTAGATATGTATATAACTTATCCTGCCGGTTCAATTTGAAGATTTGAAGTTAAAAAAGTGTAATTTTGAGTAAAACCATATTTTGATTAGATCAAATTTTGAGAGTATGTATAGGTGTTGATCTTTTGTTTCGTTTGATGCCTCGAAGATAATTGAACCACCCGTGTTATAACCTACTAGTATGCAAAAAAAATATATATATATATACAACTAAGCATACCGAGGTTTCTTAGAGTTGCGTGAACAGTGTAACCATTTTGTAGAAGTGAGTGAACCAAGGCTGAACCAATGTAACCTGCACCACCGGTCACACAAACTTTACAACTCTCCATTTTAAGATTCAGAAAACTAAACCCCTAATTAATATATAGATAAGTTATCTTCTTCTTCTCCTTTAATATATTTTGGGTCTCAAATACACTTCGAGAATGACTGAATGATCCTGATAACAAACTAGTGGTTACTTGTGTGGTTACTTGGGTCTCAAATACACTTTGAGAATGATTGAATGATCCTGATAACAAACTAGTGGTTACTTGTGTGGTTGTCTTATTGCTAGTGAATCTATTTTATTATATTATACATGTTACACTCAATATTTGTTTATATTCAGAAGAAAAATATATATAAATTAAAGTCAACCACGTAAGAACAGGTGAGAAATTAGTTCACCGGTATGAGGTATGTTCTCCTTAGTGGAGACGCAGGTTCTATTCCCGCTCAGGCCAATTCAAAGGATATCTGGATGAAGGGTTGCATCAGGGATTTAATCCCGGGTTTGAATCCGATAGAGAGCGAGGGTGGGATTCGTAATAAGCGGGTACGATCTCACGGCGGTCGAGGAGTCGACCTTGTATATAAATATGAATATAATGGGTGAGATCCTCCGTATTCGTAAAACAAAAAAAATGTATTTTATTATTTATCTTACAGTCGCACAATGACACCTAGCTCGCAGACAAAATCTAGGATGCTACATATCTAGTCCGATAACAACAAAATGCAACTTGCAATTATAACCCTAACAAAATGAAGCTACACTCTGACACATTAACAAGAAGATACAATTTCGTTTCATCCTCACCACATAAATCAATTTGCAAGTGATTATCCATGTAGCTGAGGTGTTAAATGTGTAGAAGCAACAACTTTTCTCTGTCGTGAGAGCTGTCTGTTTTTTTTCCTTGATTGAAGCAACAACTCTTGTTTTGTTGATTAGAATGTCGTTAACTTGTCCTCGGTAGATTCAACAACCAATGATTTCTAGCTCAAGTGGTTAATATGAGATGTGAACTTAGGGCTCTTCCTTTGGAAGGTCTCAGATTCAAATCTTGTCAATTTCCTGTGATGGAGAGAAAGTGAACCACGGATTGAAGTCACCGGTTCAAACCTGAGGAGTAGAGAGGGTTTACGGATTTCATCCAGTTTCCGCTTATCTGAGGGTACGGTCTCACACGAAATTGTCTGTTGTTAAAAAAAAATAGATTTAACAAATATATCCAATGCTTGGAGATGAAAGTTTATGAATATGAGAATTAAAAACAAGAGTAATAATCATAATGTACATCCACCAATAGAACTAGATATATTCCGCGCCGCGCGTTGCGGCGGCTTTTGTTTGATTTTGTCCTTGTTTGAAACGGTTGGGGCGGATTTTGTCCAATTTTGTCCGTGTTTAAAACTGGAGTTTATTTGGTTAGTGGTAACCATCCCAAGAGCATACATAGTAATTAAGGATATTGCAAAACGTAGATTGTGGTGCGTTGTGGTCACGCTAATGACATTGGTTTTCATGACCATACATATTAAGTTAACATATTACAAAATGTGGTTTTTTTAACTGTTGCACCTATCGTTGTCAAAAGTTGTGGTTTGTGTACTTCTCCTGTTCTCGTTGGGTTATTTTTGCGCTTCTTTATAACCTCAGTTGCGTCGCCTGCATAATTATGTAACGATTATGACAATGAATATTAATGTCATTAATATGGTAAAGTTGGGAAAGATCATGTGTATGAATGATTACAACTTTTACCAAATGCAATAACAGATTACA
>WOUH02066679.1:0-10309 GCA_009936405.2 Stevia rebaudiana
TAAATCTTGTTTGTTCTTTGTTATTTCGATATGAATTAGCTTAGATCAATCGTTTAGATAATCTCCGATCCCAACAGAGGGCTTGGAAGAGTCTAGAACAACGAGTATGCTCAATGAACTCTCTAGAATGGTGGCTAGAAATTCAACCCTAATATAGGCTACATGGATGGTAATAGAGGAACCTTGAAATATCAGGAGTGACCCCGTACACCCTGGTAAAGCCTAGAACGATCTAGATCCGCCCACACGATACTTGATGAATCAAGAATGGTCTAGAGGACGCATGAAAGACCATGAAGTGCTAGATTCTTGCATGGAACACTCTAGATTTGATTAGATGAAAGTTGTAAGTCTTGTAAACGCAGTGGAGATGGCATAAGACATGGTTCTTGATCGAGTTCTCGTTTAGGGTATATTTATGTAGCATGGAATAAGTAGAGAAGCAAGAAGGCTACAAACTCGTGACAAGTGATTGGAATTCCAAAGAGAGATGATGTTGTGATTACGTCTCATTAGTTGCCTAGTAATATATTATATACATCCTAGGAGAAACCCTAATTATAATAGTAAGGGTAATTTCGACAATCGAGTAAGTACTAAGTATACTAGGTAATGGTATTTTAGTCAATGATCAATATTAGATAGATAAAGGTGCTTAGGAAGAGCCCCCAAACGGTAAGGTGATAAATGGCAAGCAACCTTCTATTAATTGTAAACGGGAAGAAATCAAATTTTGAAGTTTCCTACGGGTGAAAAATAGATCCAATTATTGTAGTTTGGAATTGGTGGATTGTTGTAAATCTTCTTTGTAATATCGGTGTGAATGTTTATGTGGTGGGCATAGTTGTAATTGGTGTTGAGTTTGTGTTGAGTATATTGCTTACTCTCCCCGGTATTTGAATGTATTGATTGTTGCCGTCAGAAAAAAAAAATTCCTAAACTAACAAGAATTTCAATACCATTTTTCAAACTGGCTTAACATTTTTTTAATCTTTGTGTCACAACCTGTTGAAAATCAGGTCGCTATCCCCTATAAGTACCTAGAAACACCTAGAGGAGCTGCAACAAGTTAGAGGGCTTGGAAGAGTCTAGAACAACCCAGTATGCTCAAGGAACTCTCCAGAATGGTGGCTAGATATTCAGCCCTAATATAGGCTACATGGAAGGTTATAGAGGAACCTTGAAATACCTGGTAAAGCCTAGAACAACCTAGATCCGCCCACACGATACTAGATGAATAAAGAATGATCTAGAGGACGTATGAAAGACCATGAAATGCTTAGAATCTGGCATGGAACACCCTAGATATATACAATTCTCTAGAAAAAGTAGATGATATAATTATGTATAGAATTATTTAGATAAAAAACAATCTAGAAGTAGAGGAACCTAGTATAAATAGACACATTGAGCCTCATTTGGAAGGCACCCAAAAATACACAAGTCTTGTTATAGATCTTGTAAAAACTCTTGTAATCTTCTCTTTGTAAGCAATACAAGTCATTTTACTTGTGAATTTTGCTACTTCCGATGCAGTCTTATTAATTCGTTACAACTTTTGGGTCAAAGGTTGCTCTTAGAAGGAGCCTAAGAGCCGCACGTGAGTTCAAACAGCTGATTAATGCATTTATAAATGAGTGTTGACCAACGAAGACATTTTTTACATGCAAAAGATAAAAAACTGGCGAATGAAGATTACAATTCATTCATGGTCAAGAATTACGTGAAAAGCATGATAAAGAAACAAAGAAGTGATCAACAACTGCTGTTTCCAATTAAAGTGACCATGGTCAACCTTCACCAGAGAAGAGGATCACAAGAAGAAAAAGGTACAACCAAAGGCCATCCGTACACCACCGGTAATTAACAACACGACAAAGCGATTGAAAGAGTTCATCTTGAACAAGTTGAAGGGTTCAGATGTGAATCTTGTGATTTAGAAAACCGTTTACAAGTCGGATACCGTAAAAGGGTTCAAACTGGTTGAACATGTTATTGAACCGACCGGAGAATGACGCTTTCTAGACCGTTGATGAGAAGCAGACTCTGAACAAACGAATCCCAAAAGAGAACAAGAATGAGGTGTGATTGTTGGGTCCGACATTGGAGATGTACAAAGATCCGAGGAAGTTGAAGATATGGCACATGGCTGGCACATCACGAGTACTGTGAATTACGTGTTGACAAAATTGGCTCTGATTATGGGTGGAAAATAAGTTGTATCTGCAGAAGTATTCGAATATTCAAGTTTAGTCGTTTCGTAAAGTTCAGCTGTTGTGTTTGGCTATTTTATGTGTCAAAAAACCTTATGGTTAGCCCTGGCAATCCAGACCGGAGTGGTTAAATTTGGGTTGATTTGGACTCCAAATAAAAGTTATGTGGGTGGTTTTGGGTTAACAAATACTCTCAAGAGGTTAGGATGGGTAAATTAAAATTCTAATATAAGAAGTGCGTGGGTCAAGATGGGTATCAAAAGAAAAGCAAACGGGTCAGGATGGGTTGATTGAAAAAAGAGCGGGTTAAAAAAGAAGGGCTATTCTTTGTTCGTAAGCCACCACCCGTTCACTAATAGTACACATAGAAGTCCCAACTTGAATCAGAAACTTCTTTTTCTCATTTATCACTAATCGTCTAATCTTAGTATGATCTAATATGTGCTCACATCTTGCTCAATGATTGGATTCAGTTTGCTTTAAGCAAGCACTGCAATTCTGGAAATTTAATAAGGTTTTCTAACTTTTTTATATTAACTCAACTAAATAACATCAATATAATTAAATATATTATACTTAAAATTTAACAGAAGCTTATCAATCATACACTTGTAAACTACACTTTTATATAGTTTCACTAAAGTCAAAAACTACAAATGTAACATATGGGTTTATGACAACGAATACTTCTCTTTTGACAATTAACTGAATTTATATAATTATACGATGTTGTTATTTTTGTTTTTTTTCTAGTTTATAAAATAACCTTATTTAAATTTGAAAATATTTTACTCCTGGTAAAATAATTGGTCTCAAAATGTATTTATTTTTGTTATGTTTGATTAGTATTTGCCAGGTATAAAATAAAGCTTTAATTGATAATGACTTACGCTTGGATATGGCTTGCTCCCAAGTAACATTCCTAAGTTAACCCATCTTGACCCTTACTAAATTTTGTCAAAACCCATCTTGACCCAAAAAATAAATGACATTTCTCCAAAACCATCCATCATTACCCAAACCCATCCTGACCCAAACCCATCTTAACCCATTACCCAACCCAACCCAACCCATTTGTCAAGCCTACTTATGGTGAACACTTTGAAGACATTGATGACAACGATGCATCATCTTTATATATGGTTTTAAACTTTTAATTACATTTTGCATGTAATTCATATATTTTATTTAAATTTTTAGATTTTGTTGAATGTAAATTTGGTTAAGACACGAAATATTTTTCAATTAGTACTTTTTTTTCCATGTCTTTTGATATATAAGAGGTCCCGTATTATAATGGACTGGTTCGGAAATAAAATGGAACATATAACACAAAGATTAATGACCATAATTTGGGTTAGTTCACTGGTTTTATTTCTCAGTTTGCGAGATGATCATTCTAAGATGATCATGCGTCAAGGACTTGTTTGTACCAGTAGAAGACGAATTGATACCAAATACGATGCAAACCAAGAACCATGGACTGGACCAATATTTTTGGTTTTGGGCTGTGGTCTTGGGTCGGCCCAATTCGGATCATTAATTTAAATATCACCCATATTTTGATTATTTGATGGTAGTAGGGGTATTGGGTAAAAAAATGTTTGTATAAAGCGCTAGGCGCTAGTCGAGCGGTGACATGAGTACTAGGGATTAATTGGGATTAGTCGGAATTAATCGGATTGAAATTTTATATGTACTTTTTCTAAATTATGTATACATATACATAATTTCAAAGATTAAAATTTAGTCTAATTTTTCATATATTTCGAAGATTATACCTATTAATCTATGACTCATAACCTTCATTTATTTTAAAAGGCCTATACCTTATTATTTCATTGTCAAAACCTTTCAGCCGATTAAAAAAAGGCCCAAAATTATTAAAAAAACCAATATTATATTTCCTGGTGATGTGCGTGATCATGGTGTGAAAACTCAAGTAATAAAATTTATAAAACAGTCAAGCAAATCCACACACATCGACAGTGTACATGTCGCAATGTAGTGAGAAATGGAAGAGCGAGTATCGTCCAAGGACACACTTGGAATTATAAAAGGTCATGCAACTTAGAATTAGGAAGGGTATTTTGGTCTTTTTCAATTAAGCAATCAAAACAGTCAAACAATCAGTCAAATAATCAAATGATAAAAAGGTAGCTACCTAGGTTAGTATCATGCAATCATTCATGTGAAAATGGATCATGGACTCAAGAATTGGTGACTTAATTTCTTTTAATTAGATAATTAATGGCGTAGATAAGTTATGTGGAACTATCCTTTCGGCCTTAACCACTACAACGAAGACTCCTATTAGATTATCTTTATTAGCCTCCTCAATCTATGGGGTTGGTTTTCTCTCGACCTAACCTACCTAGTAATCTAAGTTTCTCGTGCCAAACTCTCCTTTCGTCCTAAGTCTTGCACTAAGGACAACAAAATAAGACCCAAACACACTTTAATTGCTAAAGCCAAGACTAACTAACTTTGGTAATCCTCTCGGTCCACCCAAACTAACCAATCCTACAGTAAACAACTAATCTTGTCTCCTCTTGGTCTCAAGGATGCAAACCGCAACTTAAACTAGCAATTTAACCAAGACATCAATGCTACTCATAGACAAACAACACTAGACTTGACCTTATTACCAAAACTGCTATGTGATTAATTAAGGTCTGAGTTTTAACTTAATTACTACCAATCATAATTATCATTGTCCAAACACCATAATTCATCAAGAAATCATACAATCCACATCACCTATGCAACTACTAATGCAATTAGCCAAGAAACATTATTGAAATCATCACAATATCTTTAATATAAACTGTCATGATCGTTCAAACAGAAGAAATACAAGAAATAAACAAGAATCAACCAAAACAATGTTTAACTATAATCTAAACAAACCTAATTAGCTAGCAAAAAGTCCCCAAGCTTCCAACTTGATTATCCTACCGTCCCTAGCATCCAAAATCGTGCAAAATTGATGAACAAGTCGAACTCTAAAACCCAGTCCTTAGACTTCAATTTATACTTTTCAAAATACGGTTTTAGTCGATTTAAGTCCTCTCACATAGCGTGTGGCAGACAAAATAGTCGGGCGACCGAAATTGCTTTATGCGGACAAGGGCGATACGCTCGGATGCTTTCTGTTTCTTGCGTCGATAAGGATTTCCAGCTTTTTAACTCTTTTTCGCATACGATCGTCTCGTTTCCACTCAAATGCTCGTTCTTCATCATTTAGGCTTAGAAATCACCGATTTCACTAACAACATTTGAGAAATACGAAAAAAATAAGTACAAGCACAAATGGTATATAAATCAGTACAAAACTATACAAATATATAATAAAAAGACTCAAAATACAAACTAGAATGTAGTGTGTTTTACAACACATCACATGACTTCTTGTTTCTTCCTAGTCGCATTCACGTATCTTCCAGTTAGAGTTTTGAATTTTGTTTGCCACCAGCCTCTCAGCCACCGTCGGAATTGTCTCACCACCATGCGCAACCTTTAGGTAAGACATTATGTACCGTTCTTGTTGATTGAAACTGTCATTTTGGTCAGATCTGGTCCGGTTAAGAGCGTCGTTGACCGACTTGGACCGACTAACGATTATCGGCTCCGATTTGGCAAAATTGAGACGGTGGACCTCCGACCAGCGAGCAGTCGCCGACTGATCGGCAGCCTAGGCCGCTATCTACAATGAATATAGGATTTTTATGGACTTGATGTTGGACCAGTTGACCTTTGGTTTCTTACGACATTTGACCCCTTAACCCATTAACTTCTGGTTTGGGCCACAAGGTTGGCTAGTCTGGTTGGTTTTTGACCACTCCAAATTGATACCCAAAATGCTTTTGTTAAAATAAGTTTCAAAAACCCCACTTTTTTTGTTTTAAACATCATTTAACTTTTAAATGTACATTACTAAACAAGAAAATAAAGCTGGTGATCATATTTAACAAGTACCCACATGAGCATACCCTCAATATATGATTACAGATTACTAATTAGAAATATGTACTTAATTCTAATGGAAACTCAGATAATCCATGATTTTATTTATAGTATGGTGTTATTTCATCGATCCCAATTTAGGTTCTAGCAGTATGGGTTTGTTTGGTATGATTTAATGGAATGGACGAGGGAATTCAATGAACAAGGTAATGGAATGGACAAGGGTATGAAATAGATCATTAGCATTCCATTATCATGTTTGGTTACCAGTGGTAATGAAATGGTAATTACCTCATGTTGTTAGGTAGAAAGAAAAAGGTGCAGGAGTGAAATACAATTAGGGTCGGGTCATGATTCTGATAGGATCATGGACCGGGTCGTGGTTCAACTCATGGGTCGTCTCGTGCTTTAGGGTGTGGGACGGGTCATGTTTTGGGTCGTGGGTCGTGTGTCATGGGTTGGGTCTTGAATCGGGTTATGGTTCAAGTCATGGGTCAGGTTATGGTTTGGGTCATGGGTCGAGTTATGGTTCGATTCATGGGTCAGGTTATGGTTTAGTTCATGGGTTGGATAATAGGTCGGGTTACGGTTCGAATCATGGGTCGGGTCATGGTTTGGATCATGGGTTGGGTAATGGTTCGAGTCATTGGACGGGTCATGGTTTGGGTCATGATTCGGGTTATGTTTCGAGTCATGGGTTAGGTCATGGGTTGGCTAATGGGTCGGGTCATTGTTTTGATCATGGGTCAGGAACTAAGTCGAGTCATAGGTTTGATCATTGATCGAGTCATTCCTTCAAGGTAAGGAATGAAAAAAAAAATACACATCCCTTAAGGAATGCAAATCATTAAAAGATAAAGAATCACATTACTTATGTAATAATGTAATGGTACATTCCATTAGTAAGTGTAATCAAACATGTTTTATTTCATTCCATTCTAGCCTCCATTTATGCATACCAAACCTACCTAGTTCTCATTTATAAATTCTCTTCCTGCAAAATTAACCATATACTTCATCCAGTTTGTAAATTCAAGTGTCAATTCCTTACATTGGCACTCTTCTCTTGGATATATAGTGAACGTATATCTAACTTTCTATCTTTGATTTTTTTTCTAATTGTCATTTTTATAATGGGCTATACCCCTGAATGGGCTTGTATAGCCCAACCCAACTAACAGGTCCAGGCCTTCAGGACCAAAGGTCCATACCACCTCATGTCCAAGATAGCCCTTATAAATAAGAGGCATTGCCTCATTTTACGGGAGAGAGCCAACCTTTCTCTGAAGAGAACCATCTCCTTCACACAGGAAGATCCCCCTACATATACCACATAAAGATTTTCTCTCTACATACATACACATATGCACGGGGATTCTGAAGATGGCTTTGATGATGCTGGTCTCGGATCTGAGCCGGAGGTCATCCCCGCCACACACAACACGTACGAACACAGGTAAGTCTAGTATCATACCCGAAGCTAATCTCCCATGAGAGACAAATTTGGCTTCTTCATTGGGGCCATCCGTGGGACTGAACATTAAGCGTGTTCATGTTAGTAACGCGTGGCCAGATCCGTCGTCACCTGCTTAAAGAACAACGAAGACCCAACGGTTCATACCAACAAGAATTCGAAAAAGCTCATAAATCAAACTAGATGGTCGTCTCATGTTAAAGATCCAAGAAAGGTTCACGTTTTTTTCAAACCTGGGCAGATTCGAGCCTGTTCAGCTTAAACTCGAGCCCCTTCAGCTCGTGCTTGAGCCCCTTCACCCAAGATAAATATAAAACGTGTGACATGGAATATATCATGATGCAGTTTTAGAAGCAATCAAATGGCTCAAGAACAATTGATTAATCAAAGACGATAAATTGAACCAAAGGGTTCCAAGAACAGTGTTCTTATTATTCAAACATAATCAAAAAACTAATATGAAACCTAATTTCAAGTATTTAAATAGAAAACATTCTAAACAGATAAAGAGTAAAATTCAAATTAATAAATAAAGATAATGATGCGGATTAAACAACCAAATGGCTCAAGAACGATTGATAATCCAAAGACTAACAAAGAACTCAAAGTTCTCTCAATAAAACTCAATTCAATTCAACTGATATGAAACCTGATTACAAGTGTTTAAATAGAAAACAATACTAAACTAGATAAAGACTAAAACAAGATAAAAACTAAAATTCAAATAAACAAATAAAGATAAACTAGAATTCAAATAAAGAGATAATATGATAACTTTTAATAATCATGTATCATACTCCCACTCTTAAAAAAAACTCGTCCTCGAGTTTTGCCTCTGGATTCAAGGCACCTGGATCGAAAGGAACATCAATCCAATCTGTATCCGTTTCCATGACTTGCTTAAAGAATCCAACTTCATGGGTTGTCTCGACATCGCCTGCTCCCGAGTCTATGGGGTTGTCCGGTCTCTTCACGTCCTCTCCATCTTTGAAAAAATCGTTGAGACTCTTAAGAAACTTGAAGGGACTCTCAGATCCTTTACCCATTTTTACATACTGGCGCTTTTGAATAAACACGTAGACTAAAAATAATTTTATGTATAACTTGTATTTGAACCCACTAAATCGTTGTATATCTATCATCTTGTCATAAACCACCTTTCCAAGAACATGATTATGTATAACAATTGACCAAATAGATAAGGTTAGAAGCCATGAGTTCTTCGTCACAGCCGACGGCGAATCTACAAGCAAGAGGGTCTTCACTTCCACGTCGAGCCATTTGAGAACCAAATCTCTGATACCAAATGATGCCGATTTGGAAGCAATCAAATGGCTCAAGAACAATCGATTAATCAAAGACGATAAAATTGAACCAAAGGGTTCCAAGAACAATGTTTTTTTTATTAAAACTCAATAAAAAACTAATATGAAACCTAATTTGAAGTGTTTAAATAGAAAATATTCTAAACAGATAAAGACTAAAATTTAATAGATAAACTATAACTGAAATTAAGATAAACTATAACTAATACGATAACCATGTATAGATAACCTATAATTTAAATAAAGAGATAATATGATAATCATGTATCATACTCTCCGTCTTAAAAAAACTCGTCCTCGAGTTTTGCCTCTGAATTCAAGTCACCTGGATCAAAAGAAACATCAACCCGGTCTTATTCTTTATCACGATAACTCGCCTAGAAAGTTCCACTTCACGGGTTGTCTTGACCTGCTTTGGACCTGCACCACCAAGGTCCATTGGGTTGCTATGTTTCCTCCCTACACTCTTCTCTCCATCTTCGAAAAAGACTCGTCCTAGAGTCTTGAGTACATCATGTTTGTTTGCTTTTGAATCGTGTGTTTCATTCATTATTGTCATGTTTATTTGCTTTTGAAACACACGTGACCTTCACCACGGAACATATAATCACCTATGGCAACCAAATTACCTTTTGTAACAATAGTATATTCACCATTAACACCCAAACAGTCCTTCAAAACTTCAATTCCTGCAACATTTTGCTATCTTGAATGACAACTCTGTTCAAGACTTTTGTTACCCATAAATAATCTTCTTTGCCCACCTCTTCATCTCCATAATCGTCAAAACAAGGAGGTGATGGATAGATTTCGCTACAACCTCCAGGATACTCCTCCATCCCATGGTTCTCATCCCCGATGAAAGCTTCTGGGTTGGTTTCCTAAAACTCGCAACCTTGTGAACTGAACAGGACTCGATCGGAGACTCGGCGATTGAGATGATGATTCACTCCACAAACACGTGGTCCGGGAATAGCTCTATTGTTCCCTCGGTCGGCGAATCTACAATAAAGAGGGTCTTCGCTTCCACGTTGAGCCATTTGAAAACCAAAAGCTCTGATACCAACTGATGTAGTTTCGGAAGAAATCAAATGGCTCAAGAACAATCGATTAATCAAAGACGATAAATTGAACCAAAGGGTTCCAAGAACAGTGTTCTTATTATTCAAACTTAATCAAAAAACTAATATGAAACCTAATTTCAAGTGTTTAAATAGAAAACATTATAAACAGATAAAGACTAAAATTCAAATTACTAAGGGGCTGTTTGATAAATCTGACTGAGTATGATCTGACTGAGTCAGAAGCTGACCCAGTTAGAAGTTCTGACT
>WOUH02066700.1:0-10304 GCA_009936405.2 Stevia rebaudiana
ACCGTCGCTCAAACTGATATTCTGATTACACTCCAAAGACTCTAAATTTAAAATGGAACACAATGATAATATAAAACGTATAAAATCACCGTGTTACAAATGACGTATCGCCGGAATAGTATAGTCAAAGTTTGAAAATACCTGGTCAACTGCCGGAAAACGGCCAGTTGTTACAGTCCTCCACTAGTGTCATGTGATTTTCTTTATTATCTATATTGTTAATTTTTTTTTATCTTATCTTATATTTTATATAAGCTTGGTCAAACTTTAAATGGCATGATATTATCTTACACATGAGCTTATTTCGTTTCTGGAAATTCAAATATTTTGAAAAACTGAAATTCACTAACAATATTTTAAAAACCAGACCGGATAACAAATCGGACATCTTACTGGTTCACCGGTCAGACCAGTTCAACCAGTCGAACCGAATCTGAGAATCGGATTATTTTATAATGCTTATGTATAAAAACTACTGAAAAAGTAAAAAATATATATATGTAACCGGTTCAACGACTGGTTCAACCAACCGGATACCAGGTTGGACCGGTCTGACACCGGTTCAACCAGGTGACCAACCAAACCGTTTTCAGTACATAATTGGACCGTTTTGACCACCGGTTCCCGGTCCGGTTTCTAAAACACTGGTCACGAATACATCTGGTGTGGTGTTAAGATGCATTATGTTTTGGTTATTGATATATAAAAAAAATGTGGATCATGAATCATGTATATATTGAACACTTAAGTCCTTGAATACTCTCTAATATTAGCTTCTTACTTCCGAAGATAGCTCACTCCATACTTTCTCTCTATAAAAGTTCATATGCTCTATCCTAACTCCTATTCATCCGAGGTTGCTCAAATGTTGTGAGTTAAATATGTCTCATGTTTTCATGTTTGTTTCTTGATATAGATTAGCTTTTGTTGTGAACTATATGTCTATATCCATCACATCATACTAGACTAAGATACAAAGACACAATGATGAAAGGCCAAAAAAGGGTTTAGTATCCAGGCTTGGTAAATGAATTGTTGGGTTGTCAAGCCCAAACTAACCGAGCCCATTAGGGCTTGACGCACTTGGCTCTTGTACAAGAGAATCTACACTTTACTAATCAATATGCAATGGGACAACAAACCTCACCCTTGAATACTCTCATATGTTAGCCTTTCTCTTGTGAGGTTCACACCCTCTACCGTCGGCTTAATTTCGCCTATTTACTTCTCTCTTCTCACTATGACTCATATGTATTTACATGTCTACATATCATTAATATATGTGATGTCCATAATTTGATAAATTACAGGAAAGAGTATCAGAGAGTGTATGTTACTTATTGAGGTTCCAGTCACATGTCACTTGCAAATGAGTTCTTTAAAAATTACAGCTCGACTCTAAGATCGAGAATGCTAGGTGCACCTTAACCTAGCATAAAAGCATTATCCAAATCCCGGATATGGATCAATAACTAAACTCATTTTCTTAACTTTATTATTTTCCCGTGTAGTGATAATATTCTCCTATAAAAAAATTATCCATGAAATTTTTGGTATGAAACATATATAAAATTGACATAGGTTGATGTTTGGACCCGGGCCAATACAGTATATAAAGAACAAACAAATTTAAAAGCTGACCCGTTGGAAAAGTGATCATTTATTCATTTAAGAGGGACCAACGTGTAAAATTTAATAAGACGGATTTAAAAAAAAACAATCGACCACAGTGGGAGTCGAACCCACGACCTTCTGATCCGAAGTCAGACGCGCTAATCCACTGCGCTATGCGGTCATATGTTTCTTCGTTCTAGTCTGTTGGAATTTATTTAAGAATTTCATACGTTTCGCATTACACTCATTTTGAAATTATCAAAACAATATACGACGTCCAAACAACAATATAACGATTTCATAAGATTTCCTATTTTTTGGCCATGTAATTTAATATGTTTCTCGTTATCTATAAAATTTAGAAATTTAGTATATTTCTTTATAGTCGAGCTTCTAGCTAAACGACATGGGGCAATATAGGGTTGGGCATAGGGCTGAGGGTTAAGGTTTTGATTCCGATCCATAGGGGTTTTCCCATGCGTTAGGACTTACTCCTTTGGTGAATGCTATGTTTGGTCCTCGAGACTCAAACTAACAATGGACCGTTGCAATCTCGTCTCAGGAATACAACCCCTACGTTGTTCAAAGAAATATATCACGTGAGGGATATTATGGTCTGTTTTCCTTTTTAATTTATCAGAGAGACTTACAAAACCTTACATATTTCGAACGTCATTTGTTAGTAGGGTGTCAAAACCCTACGTATGTTGTCAGTTTTGTGAAGGGCACGTGAGATGGACTAATGGAACTATGAATGGAAGAAATGTGAGAATTTAGAACCTTAAAAAGCTTGAGAGGTCTTAAATTATATTTACTATGTTTTTAAAAAGTTGAGGGTAGAATTGTAGAATTAAAAAGTTGAGGGTAGAATCGTAGAATTAAAAAGTTAATGGTAGAGAAACCCATCGATTTACATATTAAGATAGAAGTGGGTGAATCACATTTTCCTCAGCAATCAACTAAAAATTTATATGGTCAAACAATAGATGACATATCAATATTCATCAATTTAAGCTCAATCAATCATGCTCGAGCCTTGGTGTCTTGATGAGCTGGAACTAGGCTTGAGACTCGGCTCGATAACACCTGATCGAGCGGAGCTTCCCGTTATATTAATCGAGTCAAACTCGAGCTCTAGCGACTTGATAAGCTTGTACTCGACTAGGCCCTACTTGTTCACAACTAAGTTCCAAAGTTTGACTTTAAAACCCTTCTCTTAAATTTTTTATTTGAAAGAGACAATAACCTGCCAAACACCCACTAAATCATATTCAAATCAACATGTCGCCAAATTACCTGCACCAATTTTCGTTTTGTTTTCTTTCCTTTTCTTTCTGTTATCAGTCAATGGTCTAACTCTACAACAAATAAAAATATTCATGTAAATTTCTGAAGCTTTTCGCCTGAAAGTGTCGATCGCACCGACTTGTAATCCTAACAACTCCGAACGACTTTATCAATTTCTTTCTCTGCAAGTTATCTCATCAACGACCTTTCACAATTACTTATTGCAGTTTCATACTATGATTGTCAATCTTATCCTTATCAAACTAATTACCAAATGCTTCCACCGTCGTCTCCAGAGGCTACGTGCCGGAGATTCTCACTTTCCGATATCAAATCCGTCACAAATAACTTCTCCGGTAATCTAATCATCGGTGAAGGCTCTTTCGGAAACGTCTATCGTGCCAGAATTTCCATCGGAACAGGATCCGCAATCGCGGTTGCCATAAAACGAAGAAATTGTGATTCAAAGCAGGGTTCAGAAGAGTTCTCAACAGAGATTAACCTTCTATCTTCTTTCCGGCATACATATATCATTTCTTTGATCGGTTGTTGTGAAGATTTCAATGCCGATTTAAATGCGAATGAAATGATTCTTTTATATGAGCATATGCCCAATGGAACCTTAGCTGATCACATTTACAAAAAGAAAGTGAAATCTTTAAGTTGGGAACAACGATTGAAGATTTGTATTGGCGTTGCACGCGGATTAGATTACCTTCACACTGGAACCGGAATCAATCAAATAGTGATTCACCGTGACGTGAAAAGCTCGAATATTCTTTTGGACGAGAATATGGAACCGAGAATATCGGATTTCGGTTTGTGCAAGAAGTGTATTGGTAACCTGCCTGATGCTCCGATAACTGCTAGCGTGAAAGGTACACGCGGGTATTTAGATCCTCACTATCGTGAGACACACGAATTATCAACCAAGACTGATGTATACGCGTTTGGGGTGGTGTTGTTGGAAGTGTTTTGTGGTCGGCGACCATTGGATTTTGCAGATGTGGGTAGGCGGCAAAAGTGGCTGGTGTCATGGGCACCGCAATGTATTAGAGAAGGAGTCGCGTATAGGATCATTGATCGCGATCTTCGGGGAAAAATTACCGATGAAGGATCGAAAATCTTTCAAGAGATCATTTTACAATGCATGCAAGAACGTCCTGATAAACGACCTACCATGTCTGAAGTTGTGGCTAAACTAGAAGCCGCTTTGAATTCACAAAGTGCGACATATTCTTCGTATTCTGAGGGTGATGACTTCATAAAAATATATTTTGGACAAGGTGCGCATCAACAGTATGTGTCGATTTTACTTCACACTACACTCGTTGTATTAATGATTTATGTTTATGTTTATGTTTATGTTTTATTAGTTGCCAATGCAAGCTCTCTAGCAAGCTCGGATGCAGACTCACTTAGGTACCCTTGTGTACAACATACTTTTATATATATATATATCCTTTGACTAGGTTAGAAACCCATGTAAAAGATGGGTTGAATAACATGTAAAATAAGTAATTCTTCTCTTCTATTAAATATAACTTATATATCTGTTTGAAAATTTATTTTTTTAAGTGTTTTTATTATTTATAATTTTAAATTTTAAATTTTGATTAATTTTTTATTCTATTTGTTTATTTTATTTTAATTTTAGCTTGTCTTTAATCTTATAATAGACCCCAACCCCACCCACTAATAACTATTATATTTAACGTAATTACATTACGTAGGAATATTAGGATTAAAATTTAAAAAATCAGATTATTTATCATATTTAACATAATTTGTCTTTATTATTTATAAAAAAAATTAACACAAAAAAAGACGTAATATTTTTCAATAGCAAAACAAATAAATGTTCTTTTTAATATTGAAAATTCATAGCTAAATAACTAAATAATTTTATTATATTTTAAATATAATCATTTTATATAGCATTAAAACCATTAAATATGAGAGAGAGAGAGGTGAGAAAAGTATAAGTTGACTTTATCAGAAGTTGACATGTGTAATAAAAAGTTATTGATTTATTATAATAGATAGATTACTCATTTTGTGTCCTGAATTTACACCACTAATATCTACAGACGCGCGTCTGAGACAGAGTCGGGTAAAAGTGATCCTGGATCAGGGTCGAACACCACCACTAGTAAAAGACTTCAAGCATCAATATCTTCTGTTAAATATAACGGTTTAGATGTACTTGTTGACCTTCATAGTGATCAGGTGGCATCCGAAACATGTAATAGTTTGTCTGAGTATACCAAACTGGTCAAGAAAGTCAACCAACCCAGGTACTTTTTTATTAATACGCTCCTCTTATTGTTTGTAGAAATTAGTTCTATTAAAGCTATTTAAATATCTTTAATTTTGTTGTCAGTGTTGTGGTCGATAACGAATCATGCGATAATGCTACTGTCATAAAGGTACTCGATGATCGTTACTTATTTTACACTTTAGAGGTGTAATTAGTAATGGATATGATAATTTGTATACTGGAATATGTGAATGATTAGAATTTAATTAGAAACCATCACAATGTGTCATCTGTCTTTAATCAAGATTCTTTTTAGAGTTAATTACACGTATGAACCATGTGGTTTGGTCAAAGTAACTGATATGGGTACCAAGTCTTAAAAGTAACAATTCTGGGGTTTATGTTTTTCATTTTGTAACGAGTTTGGGTATTAATGTTAACTTCTGTTAACTTTACTGTTAAATCTAAGATGACCAAAATGCCCTATGACTGTTTAAATAACTAGTGAAAAGTGAAAGGTATTTTGGTCATTTTCATCCTAATTTAACGAAAGTTAACCTTAATACTAAAAACTCGTTACAGTCTGAAAGTGTCACTTTTAAACTGTAGTAAACTTTTTACTTTACCAAAACCATAGGGACCATCTATGTAATTAACTCTTCTTTTTATACATGTCACTAATTGTAGGTTGTTTTATAATTTATTGGTGTATATTATCATATGTTATGCAGGTTAATGGTACTAGCACATTAGGTGTTCTCTTAGAACTTCTTCAGGTTCTAACTGATTTTGATCTCAAAGTTATCAAGTATCACAGGATTAATGATGGACCATGGTTTATGGATGGTATAACATGTTCTATTTTCTTTTAATTTATTAACTAGTTTTTTTTTATAATTTATTTCCTGCATTTAATTTATAAAAATCTTGTTCCTACAGTTTTCTGTGTTACTGATCTTGAAGGGAACAAAGTTATAGATGAAGTCAGAAAACAAAATATAAAGGAGGTAAGTTGTCGATTACTCTTAAAGATAGAGGCATTCTTCGGGTCGGTTCGGATTAGAAAATTTGTGACTCTATCCAAAACTCGATCTGAATCTAAAATCGCATTATCTGACCCCGAATCTATCCAAATAACCCTATTTTTTATATCTGGATAAACCCAAATAAACCAATTTATTCAGGTTGAATTCGGATATGCGACCCAAACAACCAAGTTTAATTTTGTCTGTCTGAAACCCGACCAGAATCTAAAATCAGATAATCTGACCTGAGTCTATCTGAATAACCCGTATTAGATTTTGGATATGATTCAGACTTTAAATTTTTTTTGGGTTTCGGTTATTTTGAACACCTTGTCTCACATAAAACTAAAAAATTACTTTGTTTCAAATTTTGGTTCACATGTGAACCTATAGATATGAATAATTTGTACCAAATTTTGATTTGTTTGTATTTACAGGCGCTTCATGTATATTCAAGTTCCACATCACCAAAGGGGCGAAAATGCAAAGAAAGACCAATTCCAGATGGACACACAACAATAGAATTAATCGGAAACGATCGACCCGGTTTAATTTCAGAATTAAGTGCAATATTAAGTGATTTACAATGTAATGTTGTCACTGCTGAAATATGGACCCACAACACTAGACTTGCAGCAGTTATGCATGTTAGTGACAAAGAAACACAATCCGCCATTATTGAACAAGAAAAGCTTAAAAAAATTGAGAAAATCTTGTTGGTTGTTCTTAAAGGAGGTAATGATAACAAAGAGGCGATGATTAAATTCTCTAATGGGTGTACTTGGATTGATAGAAAGCTTCATCAAATCATGTTTGCTGATGAATATTACGAATTGGGATTAATTTTAAATGATAAAAAAAGGAATAAAGTGGAAGTAATTAGCTGGAATGATAATAATTACTCTGCAATTAGTATTTGGTGCAAACATACGCCAAAGGTTTTGTTTGATGCGGTTTGTACATTGACTGAGCTTGGGTATTTTGTTTTTCATGGAAATTTTGATGCTGATGTGGCGGAAACATACAAAATGGTTGGTTGTATTAGAAGTTTATGGATTTTAAATCTTAACTTTGCATGTTTTATAAGATATTTGGTCATATATGTAGGACCTTTGGATCAGACATATTGATGGATCACTTTTCAAATCAGATGCAGACAGACAGAAAGTGATCCAGTATCTTGAAGCAGCAATAGAGAGAAGAGTTTCCCCGGCAAGAACTCGATCACTCACTTGAACTTCTTTTTTTAATTATGTACTATTTATATATGTTTGAGTTTATACAAAACCATGGAAATAATTTTTTCAAATATTTTTGAAAATTTATTTATTACCTACACATGTATAGTAATGTAGCACACATATGTAGATTTACAAATGATAGAAATTTTATTATCATTTTTTCTAATTTTTTGATAAATGAATAAATATTGTATTTGCATCATTTTTTCTATTAAACATAGAAACTAAGCGGAATTCTCACAGTTATAAAGATTTATATAAGTTTTGAAATAATTTTAACCCCAGATTTAATTTTATGAGTTAACATATAATGTATTCGCGATACAGGGGTTGAAGATAGAGATACGCACAAAAGACAGAGTTGGTTTATTAAACGATGTGACGCGCATCATGCGCGAAAACAGCTTAAACATCACAAGAGCTGAGGTGGCAACAACAGGTGACAAAGCTGTATTTTCCTTTTACTTAGACAACCTCGGATATCCAGTAGATCCCAAAATCATAGCATATGTCAGGAAGGAAATCGGGCAGAATATTCTTCAAGTTGAAGGCAACCGTAAAGATTCTTATCAACTCACCAAGGAATCTTTCACCCGTTCTTCATTCAAAGATGTTAAAAATACTTTTCTCAGTTGGATAAGATTCCTTTCAAATTAAACCTTTAACAATGCTACATGTAAATAGTTAGTTGCACATATGATGCATATATGTAACGTTTCTTGTAAAATAATCAACTGTAATTCAAATTCTTTTTGTACATAACATATTAAGCATCTCATTTATGGTATCGTTTATACAAGAATTCAAGTTTTAGAGAGGTTGAAACATTATATGAACACCATAATTTGGGCGAAGTGAGATATATAAAACCGGTGCATGAACATAGTTTGGGGAAAGGGTGAATCTGTAATTTTGTAAGATCATCGCAAGGGTTATTTTAGCTTCGTTTATCGCGAAATTGTAGCCTACGCAGATTCGTGGGCCATAACCAAAAGGGATGAATGCTACTGGGTTATTGTTAACTGCATTTGCAACCCCTTCTGAGAATCTTTCTGGTTTGAAAAGATGAGCATCTTTGCCTCATATTTTGGGGTCTTGATGAAGTGCTAATGCGGGTATTTGTATATTTAAGTTTGCTGGAAGAACTAGATTTCCAACTCGTGTTTCTTTTAAAACTTTTCGGGTTGTAGTTATTGCAGGAGGGTATAGTCGTAGCGTTTCGTTGATTATCATGCCCATCTGTGTGATCAAAAAAAAAAAAAATTTAACAAAATTATAAAATAAAGATTTGACTACACAAATGGTCATGTGGTTTGCGGAAAATAACAGGTTTAGTTTTTATGCTTTCATTTTTGTAGTGAGTTTGAGTATTAAAGCTAACTTTTGTTAACTTATTCTGTTAGATTTATGTGAAATGACCATAATACCCTTTGACTATTCAAATAGTCAAAGGTCAGTAGTCAAAGGGTATTTTGGTTATTTCACCCTAATTTAACGAAAATTTTAAAATAAGTTAGACTTAATATCCAAACTCGTTACAAAATTAAAAGCATAAAACCCGAACTTGTTTCCTTTAAGCTCTATGTATCCAAATCAGTTATTTTCCAGCAAATCAAATCAGAAGGACCATCAGCGAAAATAACTTTAAAATAAAATTTGAAAAGAGGAACTAAAAAACAAGATTAAATTATAAATAATCTTACTTTCTTGAGTCTTGCTAATCCTTCTGATGATGGGTTTTGATTACCAAATACTTCTTGAACCTCCACACGCGCTACCTCTTGCCATTCGGTATGCATTGCAAGAAGAAAAGTAACCCACGAGAGCAAAAGAGAAGTTGTTGCATGACCCGCGGCATAAAAAGTTTTGCAGTCATCAATAATATCCTGTATTGAAAGCTTATAACTGTCATAACTGTCATAATGTGCTTTCAAAAGCAATCCAAGATAATCAGTAGTTGAGTTATCTTCATCTCTTAAAATCATCTTCTTTTCTTTGTTTCTTATCATCTGCATAATGAGATCATTAATGCCATCTTCCAACTTATTAGATTCTACATCATCTTTATCTTTAAGTATCATCCTGCAAAGTTTAAACACATGTATCATCATTTTATTGACTCGTTTTCTTTCTTATATACGAAGGGTAGATTAGTAAAATTTACCCAAATCCGGGAAGTTTGGTTTTGTGTGCGGTTTTGGAAACTAATTGGGTTAACGCCCAAATCTTTTCAAAAACTTGCTTCCCGTCTTCAAAACTAGTGCCAAACGCGGTCCTTGAAATGACTTCTGATGCCAGTATTTTAAACTCTTTATAAACTTCAATCTCTTTGGTTCCAACATCTTTCCATCTTTGTAGCATCATTTTGGTACTTTCAACCATCGAGGGAACCATGTTCTACAACCATATTAACAAGAAAATGAAGTGATTGTTAGTCCCATAACATTCCTCTTTTTCTTCATAATATGAAGAGTTTGTGTTTTAGAGACATCAAGTTATCAACAACTCATTTAAACTCAAGACTCTATGAGTTGACTTGGTAGTAACTCGGCATATGAACTTACTTTCAATCTTTCGCCATTAAAAGCATGAGTTGCTATTTTTCGTTGTTTCGCCCATTTATCACCTTGAGACAAAACTAGACCATCTCCGAGTATCTTGCTATAAATAGGCCCCACCTTAGGTTTCTCCATAGTAATCTCCCGGACACTCATTATTTCTTTGAGAAGTTCTGGTTCTGTCACTACTAATTCAGGCTGAGTACCTTGCCAATATAGAATATTCTTCCCTATACACACACATATATATATATATCATCATCATCATCGTACTCAGTATATCCCACCTAAAGGTAGGGTCTGAGGGGGGTAAGATGAA
>WOUH02066711.1:0-10303 GCA_009936405.2 Stevia rebaudiana
CGACTAGGGCCGATTTTGACCGATTTTGACCGCCTAGCGCCTAGGGTGGCCGACTACACCCTAGGCGAGGCGCCTGGCGGCCGCCTACTAGGCCGATTTTTACAACAGTGCTCACAAGAGTTAATTTAAGTCCACATTGATCTTTTCTTTTTGCAGCTCAATCAATTGGATTAAGCCCATAAACTTTAAGTGTAACCCAATAAACTCATAATTAAGAACGGTTTAGCTTCTTCATAACTCTAAGTATCAGGAACCCCTCAAATCCTCACGAGTCATGGTTTTTTTCATAAATTAGCTCGTTTAAGAATAGAAACCTATAGAATTAACGTAAACTAAATAAATAGCTAAAAAGAATAAAAACTAAATAAAAACTTTACAAAATAATATAAAATAACTATTAAAAATATGTGCAAACAATATATATATATATATATATATATATATATATATATATATTAAATCATAAGGTCATAAATACAAACTAATATGATCTAATGCTCGGATGTTTCTTACAAAAAGAAGTTTTAGCAATTCTTAACATTTTAGTTTGATTTTAGTTTGGAAATAGTTTTTTTTAAATTTAAATTTTTAAGAAAAATACAAATTGATTTTTGTTATAAATCCTTTCATATTATCAGATATTATTACTGACTCTTGCTCTTCGTCTTCTAGTATAGTGGTTACAAGATACTTATGATGATATATATAAATAAAGATCTTTGATCAATGGAAAATGACTTATGTTTTGATCATCTTCATATCTTGTTTATCACACGTTATCAGCACCTTAGCTCTCCATGAGTTTATAATCAATGTTTTCTAGATTTTTTAAAATCGTAGTTCTAACATAACCTCATCATCTTTTACCATCTCAATTTTATGACTGTAATTACAAATTCAAGAAATTTGTGAATGAGGCTGGATGGGAACTTATAAAGCAAAACCCTAGTTCCAACGGAGACAACCGACAATAGATATCGAGAGATTCACGGTATGAAATGATTTGGTATTGCGTCAACATCAAGTAACTAACACACTACTCCTATAAGATTTTATATACCTTAATACATATATCTAAACAAAACAGATTTAATCAAACACATAATTTGTGTTTTATCTATTTTATATAATTTATGGGAAAAAGGTTAAAATGAGTGATGTTAAATCAACTTGATGAACTTGATAAACATTTAGTGAAATAAGTTCAAACCATACACACATAACAAGATCGAACAGACGCTTCCTTGATGAATTTTGATTTCAAAATACGTTGGCCGATTGAGGGTGATAATACCTAGCAACGGTTCTACAAAACTGAAACAGATAAAAAGTTCTTTCAAATTTAATATAGTATTATTATAACAAACATATATATATATATATATATATATATATATATATTCCCATTAACTAATATAAGGAATTTACTATAAACTTTGAAATATTAATTATATATACATCAAACTAATATTTGAGTATTAATTTTAAAATGTGTGAAGATGTATAAATGAATATTCTTATGAAATATTTGCAAAACCAAATAACTTATCATGATTGATTAACGCGAGTTTGATAAGATTAATATTAATCTCTTTATGAGTGGTGCATATCTTAAACATATTACCTCAACCATACGTTTTGTATCCATCTCGTTTACCATTTTTAGTTCTAAGATGAGTTTTAACACATTATATGGCAAGTTTTTACTTTCTTACGAAAAAAAGAAGTGCAAGTAACTATGAACTTACTTGATCTAGTTATTCTAAGATATGTTTAAACTCTCTTTAAATATTAAGGTAATATACACTTTGTGATAAAGGGTCTTCGACTTACTTCTGAAAGTAACGTTACACAAATATGATTACCCTCACATTATCATTAGGATTTGTTGTGTGCGAAAGAGTAATGTTGAAATGTTATGATATTTTGAGTTAAGATTTAGTTTATTAGTCTCACGATGGATAGTGTTCAATGATCAGATGCATCATACGTGATAAGCCTTTTGCCAAAATAATCATGGGGATAAGTGTGTTAAGTAGTTGCTAAATGTATTAAAATAGTTTCTAATCGTGTTTGATGATTCAATTAATACTTATTATGATTATGCCTCAGTATGTGAGAGTATAAACTGAATTAAGATTAGAGTTACGTCATAATGAATTCTGTTGACTCTTTCATGTGAAATTTTGTTTGACTCTTTGGTAATTCCCAGTGTTGTAGAAATCGCTAGGCGCTAGTCGAGCGACGAGGTGGGGACTAGGGATTAATCGGGATTAGTCAGGATTAATCGGGATTAATCAGATTATAAGTTTTATATGTAATTCGTATAAACTGTATATATAGTCACACTAATATGAATATAATACTTCAAATTTCATATAAATAAGTCAGATTATGCAATTATAACAAGTTTTGTTTAATTGTGAACAAATTTAGTTCAATTTTACCCAAAATCATGATGTTAAAGAGCATTTATTTTGACCGATGGAACTGATTAATGATAATCGGTCATTAATCGGTTAGGGGAGGACTAACGATTAATCGGGGATTAATCGGAGGCTAGTCAGGATTTTTACAACCATGCTTCTAAATTTAGATGCCCATGCTAAAAAAATAAATAAATTAGATGCCCATTGTTTTTAACACTATTCCCCTTTTAGGAGTGCCTTTAAGTTATTGAATCATCCTCATGAATGCTTTCATATGATTCTTCTGTGGTTGATGCATAAGTTGGCTCATTACTTGTTACTCCCTTATCAGGATCTAAAACTGATATCTATCAATAATACACGTAAGTTTGCGGAATGGTATTAGGCGTGAGTGCAAGAACAGTAATAAGAACACAAATTAGATGAACATAATTGTCAATGTATTAATCAAGAGCACTCGGTTTCAAGGAACCGATTGGTACTCGGACGAATACAAGAACTCAATAACTTGAGAGCAAAAACCACCTATTCGCAAGACTTAACCTAACAAATGCCTAAGCATTGATGTTATATACTACCCTATTACACAAAGGCTTTTGGCCCAAAACAATCAATATCGAGAACCTAAACCAAACCCACTAAACAAACTCGAGAACCAACATGTTAACTCGAGAACCCCTAATGTATACCGAGAAACCACAAAACTCATTATGTGACCCAACAATCTCCCCCTAGTTTTGTGTTTCCGGTGCTTCTTCAGTCTGTTCATCTTCAGGGTTAGTTGTCTCATCACAGCCGGGAATATTAGGATTAAAAATTAGAGCAGATACACCATCCATTCCACCAGCCCATTCACCATGTCTGATTGCAGCTCGTATTGTCAAAATAAACTCTAAAGCATCTTCGAGATGATCTACATTAGCTTTGAGATCTTGTTTGATCAGAAACTTCAAATCTTTCTCACTTAGACTCTACAAATCAACCGGATCATGAAACAAGTACTCAATGTCTCCATAGTTGATAATGCTGCCATAAGTCTGATCATCAAAGCCCCAGAATTTAAACCCACCCAATGCTCATTCTGGCATGTCGGGTAGAATCGGCCCCTTCTTCTCTTTCTTCGTCGCTGGCCATTTAACTTCAACTATATCAAGATCAATCCGATTCCCCAGTGAATTGGTAGTTTTATTGATCGTCCTAGATACAGCAAGTTGAATATCAGTAAATCCAACCTTGGCATGTTCTGTAGAGAGTCAAACCACATTTGTCCATTATTTTATTCGCTGGATTGAAAAATGGTTTTCTTGACAGCTCAGACAAATCAACTCATCATATCCTCAGCATAAAATACCAGACTTGTCACCTTCATAATTGAACTTGTTGTCATCGACATCAACTGTGAACCTGGTTGGATTGAAAGTGTGAGCATCTCTTACAGCCTGATCTAAACCTGCAAATACCTTGTACTGTGTATTAGTAAAGATGATGATGATTATCAAGATGGTTAGAGGAAACAAAAACACATAGAAAATCAATATCACACAAAAAGTCAAAAACGGTTCTACAATCTCGAAAACAATTTAGGGTTTTTGAAAAGATAAAATTGTTAGGTCACGTCTCTCCTTTTGTACATTTATCCCGTGGGTGACCCGTTAACCTTTGCAACCGGTCCATGGCCACTAGTTCCATCATTTTTCAATTTTGGTTAAAACAACCTATCTAAATAAGTCTAGAACATATCATTTTGGGATCAAATCGTTCCCAAGCCAGTCAAAACTCTTCTCAATGCTAATTTTAATAAAACATATTGATTAATTGCCATTATTATATCCGCTTAAACCCAATCTTAAAACTTTTTCACTTGGTCCATTTATGCAATTTTATCATGTTTTGGTACGTTAAGCATGTCATTAGTGAATTACACTAAGTCTTAGATACCTATGGTGCATTCTATCAAGTCAAAGACTTCCTATAGTACATTTTGATACATCTGATTCTCTGTCTGAGAGTTTTGAGAGATAAAGAAAGAATGGATCATAGATTTCTTAATTATATAAGGCTTTAATATACATTTGAGGTTTTGGACTCTAAAGGTTCTCTTTTAACATACACTTTGTATAATTGTGCTTATTGGCATCTTTTGATTGTGTTTGATCCAGATTTTGTGACGAATACTCATGTTTCCCAGATTTCTCAGGTCTTCGTGTAAACAGAGAGAGGGCATTCGTGAGCATCGCATGGTATTTATACAGACGTAAAGTACTTTATAAGAAAACACTCGATGTTCGACATACTTTCAGAGTCTCGTGCATAGTGAACGTGTATTGGAATTTCTAAGACAGTCAAATAGATAGTACACTCTTCTAAGTAGTGATATTTTCATATAATGACACACATTTCATTTAAGTTAAGCAAACTATAGATTCGTTAATTCAGTTAAATGAGCCTATCAACATATCATATTCAAGTGTGTTTTATTCAAAATTAGCACGTTACGACTTTTGAACTGACCTTTTAGTCAAGAAAGTTTATATCATTTCCCAGTGATTAGTTAAAGTCTTAATTTCTTTGATTATTTCTCTCCCTAAATTTATTCATGGTATGAAAAAAATTATTAAAAGAAATTTGAAGATTTAAAAATTTAAGACCCCCAGGTTTCACCCTTTTAGTCCTCAAAAGTGAGAATTTTAAGTAGTTCCACAAGCACATTGAAAGTCGAGATGCTAATAGGTTTTGTGAACACATCAGCCACAATTAAATGTGTGTCAATCTGTTCTATTGTGATTAAGTTACGATCATAGCAATCTCTTATGAAATGGACTTTCATGTCAATGTGCTTGGTTTTCGAGTGTTGAACCGTTTTCTTGCAAATTTGAATTGCAGCATCATTATCATTGAAAAAATTGAGTTTTATGAAAAGGCAAACCGTAGTCCAGCAATTTATGTTGCATCCAAATAACCTGGGAACAGAAAGCGGATGCTGCTACATAATCTTTCCTCTACTTCCTCCTGTAAACACAACATCTCCCTCTATCATGATGCTCCAAGTGTTGTAGCTGGTAGACATCCCTTGTTATGTGCTTGGAATAACCACTATCCACACATATTAAAGTTTTAGGATATTCATCCATAGTCGTTCCTGCACATACAACGTGATCAATTAGATTTTGGAACCCAGACTTTGTTGATTTTGAGTTTTCTAACATACACATTATTGTTGCAAAATGTAAAAACATATGACATAGAAGAAGTATGAGGTTTATTTCTCAAATTCTGTTTCAAGTTCCAAAGCTTGTTTGGAAATGAGCATGCTGCATCAATTTGTGTTCATTGATTTGTGAAAGGTCGTTTAGGCATGAATTTTGTTTGTCTCCAATCACCATCAGAAGGCTTTGGTTTGGAACGAAAAGTTTTCATTGACTTTGACTTGTGTTCGTTCCAAAATGTAGCTTTCTAATTTCGATGCTTGAACGGAACATAAGCGTGATTTTTGCAGTTTCTGGCGATGTGTCCAGGAATGCCACAGTGAAAGCACGCTTGTCGTTTTAGTGGCAGAACGTGTTTTTCACCGTGATACACCTGTCGTTTCAAAACCTTGTTTATTTTAGCGTTGTGTTTCGGGTGCTTGCATGAATTGTTCTTTGTACCCTTAGATGGTACATATGCTCCAACTTTGGGTTTAGGTGGAACATATTTAGCAACTTTAGGTTTTTCAACCTCTTTAGAAACTTCACCTCAATCTGTTTTAACAGTTGAATTAATTTCATTACTAGAACCTAAGACTGAGCTAGAGACAGATAATGTAGCATTTAAGTTAGTAATAATATCCCAATCAGACAAGTTTGAATACCAGCAGTTAATGTCAACATCTTTTACGCATGCAACATTTTTTAAAGAAGAAGGAACAAAAGGTACTGATTTTTGTAAAACAAGAAAAATCCAAAGGTTTTGAAGCATGACGATTAATAGAAAATTATTTTTTGGATAAATTATTAAAAACTAAATTATCTGGCTCATTGGCTCATCATCTTCTTCATCCCAATCTTTCACAATTACTCTATCTGCATATGAATCGGATTGATTAGAAGATGTTAGATGGACTTCAGATTCAGTTGTTTTAACTGAACATGAAGTCGTGACTTTTTCAATCCCTTGATTACCATACTTCATTGTTGCAGAATTCTTTAACTCTTGTTCTGTCATGGGTGTATAAAAAAAATTGTTGCTCAAAGGTGGAGGATTATTTACAAAAATGTTACCTTTAGCACCAACAACAGTTAATGGGGTTTCCTGTTCATCAGTTTTGCTAAACTCCCCACCCTTGGCACTTACCCAAACTGTTGGTTTCACGATACCATCATTTATGTGATTCACAAATCCCATCCCTTTTGTTTCTTGTCATTTCATTTGTTTCTGTAACATATCTTCTAAACCGTAGATGATACATCAAATTTCTTAAAATTAAGTTATGCGTTCTCAAACTTATTTTTGTATCGTTCTGTTTCTGATTTTGCATTATCAAGTATGGATTTAGAAGATTTTATGACACACTGAGCATTGCTCCAATCTCTATTTAAAATTGTGATGTCAATTTTTTGAGTTTCAACCTTTTCAGTTAAGCGTTTATTTTCTTTCTTAAGTTTTAGACTTTGTTGTTCAATTCGTGACATATCAAGTAGTAAGTTTGTATTGTGAACCCTATAGTTAGTTACCTTATCAACACAAGCTTAAGTACATAAGAAAAAACTTGCATCAGCATCAGCATCAGCAGGAAGGCGTGCCATGAAAGCATGTTCCACATGATTATTTCCAATTTTATTTTGCCTACTAGCTAGAGCAGCAGCAAGAATACAAGAGGAATCCATTTATTTGTAGGTAAACTACACAAAATCGTTAGTAGTCCTTCAAGTTTTTGAACATCAGACTTAATTCGAGAATTCGAAACCGTTCTCGAATCACACAACCCTTTCTCGAAACACAAATCCCTTTCTCGAGTATTACAAGTTGTTCTTGAGTACTTCCAATCGTTCTCGAGAAAGATTTAGAGAACTCAGTTGATTAAGTAAATCACTTCAAACCGAGAACACAACTTTGAGAACAGAATCGAGATTTTTATTAATGGAAATTCGAGAACACTAAACTCGAGAACCCAAAACTCGAGAACACAAAACTCGAGAACACAAAACTCGAGAACGGAAACTAGAGAACGAAAACTAGAGAACGCAAAAAATTCAAGAACACCCTATCAGATCCGAAAATTAGGAGGATTTGGTCAAATCTTCCAAAATTTCATCTTGATTTTGTTTTAACAAATCTTTTTCCTTATTCTTATCAAATAAGATCAAACACCTCTTTTCTTTGCAAATAATCACCAATCCACGAAGAACACCAAAGAACAGAATTTTACGAATCCTTCTTTTCTTACAAAATCTATATCCCGAGTGAGCCACAAACTGGGTTCTATGGCTCTAATACCAATTTTTAGTCCCTTATCAGGATCTGAAACCGATATCGATCAATAACCACACGTAAGTTTGCGGAATGGTATTACGTATGAGTGCAAGAACAGTAATAAGAACACAAATTAGATGAACAAAATTGTCAATGTATTAATGAAGAGCACTCCGTTTCAAGGAACCGACTAGTACTCGGACGAATACAAGAACTCAATAACTTGAGAGCAAAAACCACCTATTCGCAAGACTTAACCTAACAAATGACTAAGCATTGGGTTTATATAGTACCCGATTACACAAAGGATTTCGCCCCAAAACAATCAATATCGAGAACCTAAACCAAACCTACTAAACATTATTGTATATCGAGAAGCCACAAAAATCATTATGTGACCCAAAATTACTCCAAGAGGCTCATTACTCTAACAACATAGGCAATATCAGGCATGGTATAAGCCAAGTAAATTAATTTTCCTACCAGTCACCAGTACTTCACCTCCTTCGTCTGTTTTGAGATTATGCTTGACTATTATTGGAGCATCAATAGGTTTGCAATCAACCATACATGTATCAACTAGTAAATCTAGTATATATATCTTATGAGAAATAAAAACTCTTCCTTTCGATAAATATTTTAGCCCACCAAGGTCTTTCATTTCAAACTCTTTAAGGAGATTTTCTTGATGCTGAGCAATTTCTTCTTCATCACTTCTTGTTATAATCATATGATCCACATATAAAATCAGACATGTGACTAACACTCCTCTACTCTTTAAAAATAAATAATGATCAACATTGTCCGGTTTATGCCCATATTTTTCCATACTCATTTTGAACTTCCCAAACCATGCACATGGAGACTATTTAAAACCATATAAGGCTTTCTTGAGTCTACAAACTTCATTCTTGTTGAACTATTTTGAAGAATCGGGTGATGTTTTCATATATACTTCTTTTAAAAATCCATGCAAAAAGGCATTATTTACATCAAATTGATGAAAAAGTACCGATTATAGCAACCTATTTATTTGCAACTATTGACAATAACACTTGAATAGTACCGATTATAGCAACCGGTGAAAAAGTTTATGTGATACCATATGTTTGTGTATACCCCTTTGCTAACGGTCTTTCTTTATATTGTTCAATTGTTCCATCCACTTTATATTAAATGGTAAAAACCCATCTGCATCTGACTGGCTTTTTCGCTGCTGGTAACACACATTTTCCCTCGTGCCATTATCTTCAAGAGCTTAAAGCTTTCATTTATGTACTCATAGCTTCTTGCCAGCTTCTTGCCATTCAAGCTTTTCACTTGCTTCTTGTGTCGTTCTTGGGATATTTTCTAAAAGAAGATTGACAAAGAAGGCTTTTGTAGCTTCACCAACTTTCCCTTGTATCCATTAACTGGATATTAAGATACGTGTTTCCTGTGTTATGGTGATAACCGGTTCCAATATTTTTTCTTGGAGGTAAAACATGAATATCTTCTTCTTCTGTGAAACTAAATTATCATCATGACCATCATTGTTCATCAACATTATCAAAGTGGGGTTCATTTCCTCTTGTTGGACATCTTCCGAAGGAGATTCACTGATTTTATATACTGGTTTGACAGCCTTACGTAAGTTGTTTGTGAGAGACTTAGTGGCTTCCATCTACTTGTTGTGTCGAAACAGCCATAGAACAACTTATACTTAACCAATCTAGTGGTTCTTTGACTCAATCTCTTTCTCCCCCTTGAACACTAGGTGGGCAGTTGAAATAGAACCCAGACTCTAAGAAATCGCAATCCATGATGGCATGGATGTGGCGAGAAACTTGATTATAACATCGGTTTCCCTTTTGATGAGTAGCATAACCTACAAAAAAACAATTTTCAATGCATGGTTTAAACTTATCTCTATGGATTTTGGGAACATGAATAAAAACGAAACGTACACCCAAATATAAGTTTTGGTAGGGTTAAACACTTGGGTTTCCAAGGTTTGTATAGGATACTTATGCTCTAGAATTTGAGTTTGGGAGACAATTGGGAAGAGATACCGATGGCCAAAACGATTGAAGGACATGGGATTCATTCATCATAGCACGACCTTTTCCAAGTAAGATTAGAGTTTTATGTTTCACAACACCATTTTATTGATGTGTATTGGAACACGTCATTTGATGTAAGACCATTTTTTTAAAGAAACTTTGCGTAGTATGATTTCATATTCTCCACCATTGTCTGAGCGAAGAACTTATATCTTTTATTGAGCCCAAACATGAGTAGAGGGTTTGTTGGGCGAATCTTGAGCGGACGGTTTGCAAGGCGAAATCTTTAATAAAAAAGGATAACCTGTTGGGATATAACACGCACACACAAACACACCAAAGCAGTAAACGACACAAGGGTTTAACGTGGTTCGGTCTAAA
>WOUH02066722.1:0-10302 GCA_009936405.2 Stevia rebaudiana
TGCCGCTTGACTGACCCGATTAGTTGGCAGACCGCCCCCTGGACCGGCCGGAGGCCGAGGGCCGGGGAGCGGGGTGTTACACCGGAAGACCTTTCATTATAACTAAAAACATAAAAAGTAATGACAATGAGTAAACATGTGACGGTTGGAACATGTTTCAACTTTTCAAACCATTACACGACCTATGTAACCTTAACAAGAGCCAAGTTAACTAGGAAAGAACAAATCAACAAGTCAGCAGTTCGAAGACAGCCATAGGAAACACCGGTCCTGCAAAAGCTGACCATGTTTCCGACCGGTTGCCAGATCAACTCCCTCAAACCCCCTCTAAGGCCAACCGCCGCCACACAAATATTAATTTCCAACCTAATGGGAATTGTTTAACCATAGTTACCCATACCACTGTAACTTAAACATAATTAGTACAAAACCAAGTAAAATGAACACCTTGGATGCAATAATAAATTCACAAACTACACTTATCTTTTTATTTATGTTATTTTTATCTTTTGATTTAAACTTATTTTCAAAACCTAAAACCAATATTTTATCTTGTAGTCAGACGCAACAAGGGTCGAGTATTGGGAGAGACTATATCCGTGGATTGATACTTCGATCTTACCTAAGCTGTACTACGCAGCGATAGTTCTGCTTGCCTATTCTTTTCGTTTGTAGTTAAAGTAATTATCATTTTTATAAATATAAAACTTGATTTAGAGTACGATAAATTCCCATTTGTGCTTACCATCGACCGTTTCCGCTATCAAGCTTTGGCGACACTCGGGGATAAATTATACGGTTACTCGCATGCACATCAAAGGATGTCTCCCCTTCCTCGCAATTGTTGTTCCTAAAACTAGAAGAATTAGCAGTTGAATTGTGATTATTGTAGTTGATCGTCTACAATCCTTGAATGATGCCGCTAATTGAATCTTAACTGACTCCATATCTACTGAAGTACTGAATTCTTCGTAGTCGTCACCTTTGATTCCACTTCACTTTGAAATCAGATGTTTGATTCGAACGAACCATGAGCTAAATTTAAAATCGAGCGTCCGAAGAATCAAACTGCTACGATACCGCTTGATAGATTGAAATAAGAAACTAAGAGATAAGTAATTCAATCATCAAGCTGCCATTCTCGTTGATTGTTAACAGCTAATATACCTAATTAACTAACTTACAACAGTTAGTTAGAGAATCTTAGGTATTATCACATTTGTATCCTCAACTATCATTTTCAACACTAATGGTCCCTAAACTTATACAATAACATATTAACTACAATTCGAACTATTTGACTCTTAACTATGTAACAATATATGATTAGACTTAGCACATGTTCTAAGTAAACTAAGTATATATATACGAGTAATCAAAGCATTGAACATTGACAATGTATGGCTCGTGTGTTATGGTACTTGAGATACACAATAAATTATTAAATGCATTATAACCAATATCCAACTATGTTCATAATATATACACTGATCCTATCCTGATATCAGAAAGATTGGGTTCAAAATCAACAAGTGGATATCTGATCACCATTGGAGGTGCGGGAGAGGGTCACGGTAGGCCAAAATGCAAAGATATGTGTGTGTTCATGCTCCTACCAATCTGTTCCAGAATGTGATAATTGTGCAACAGTTGCAACTATTACATCAGCTAATGCAACTTAGATAGCTGTTTCAATCAGTCATTAAAATTATAATATATTGGATTCAAGACGTTTAATGCAATTTATTTTTAGTTTGTTGTTCTTTATAATGCGAAAGGACCGCCTAATTGGTTTGGACCAAACTGGTTTTGACTAAGTTTGACTCAATCCGATCCTACTTCAAAACCAAACCAGTTTAGACCTATAACCGGTTTTGACTAAGTTTGACTTGATTAGATCCGGGCCTAAAACCAAACCGGTGAGACCCAAAACTGGTTTCGTGCACCTCTATATATACGGGACGGCAGAGCCAATGGTAGGTACCCAGGAACTAGTGTTGCAGAAGTCATTCATATGTTAAAAAAAATAAGTTGTGAAGTTATAAAAGAATCAAGACTAGTTATAGTTTGGTAAAACAATCAGTTGCAGAGAGATATAGAAGAATCAACACTAGTTAATGTTTGTGATTGGACATGAATCTTGATTTATAGTTTGTAACTTTGTATATTTGAATTAAAAGCAGAGGGAGAGTGTTCAAGCCTCCCATCCTCGTAAGATAGTAGAGCGCGCAACGCGATTGACACCCAACGTAAAAGCACCCATCCGAAGGTTGCACTCGTGGGTTCGACACATGCTTTTGATTCTATGAAAAGCGTTGGTCATGTATTTCTTCAACTCGTAATTCACAGTCTCTTCGTTCCACATATACGCCTGTTTGTTTTGAACCCATTCGAAGTAGCTGACAGTCACACCTCCGGCGTTTGCGTATATATCAGGAAGAATTGCAACTCCTTTCTTTGACAGAATCTATGCAATTAAAACATATCTTATAAGAAAATGTAATATATGTTTTTCAGAAAATTGACTTTATGTTGAAGAAAATGGTACTCGTCTGCTTCAGGATCAGTAGGGTGGTTTGCAGCTTCAATGATGAATTTGGCGTTAACATCTCTTGCATTTTCTCTTAAGTTGATGATTTTAAAGAAAAAGATAAGTCAATTGGAATTGGAACAATGAAAATAACAACATTTTAAAGTGATCAAAAGTTAAAGAATTTACATCAATTTTAAGGTCTAAAATCTAAATCACTGGTTTAACCTCAAAAGTCAGATTTTTATGCTTATAGAATAATGGGAAATATAAATCTATTAAATAACTAAGAAAAAAAAAACTGTTTCCATAATCTAAAATATGAACTTTGTAGGAAAATAAAGCAAAATACCGGTTGATAACGCCACCTAAAGCACATGGTATGAGTACATCACAGTCAAGAAAAAGCAATTCATCTGCATCCATGTTATCTCCACCATCAAAACTACTTAATCTCCCATTTGTTCCTTTATGATCAAGCAATGATGGTATATCAATACCATTTGTGTTCTTTACAGCACCAGTAACATCACTCACTGCAACAATCTTACCACCTCTTTCATGAATTAGCTTAGCTACCCAAGATCCCACATTTCCAAAACCCTAAAAAAGTCAACTCCAGTCAACACAACAAATCTTGGTATCATAATACTTTTAAACGAACAATCGTACCTGAATAACAAAAGTCAAACCTTGGATTGACTTTCCATGTTCACTAAGTAAGGCTTCTGTGGCATAAACAACACCTCGACCTGTTGCAGCCTCTCTTCCCAGTGAACCACCAAGATCCTAGCAAACAAGGACATATTATTATTAATCTTGGAAAAGTCAACTCTGGTCAATACAATTAATCTTGGTTAATAAAATGATCCACATTGACATCAATAATGTTAGGGCCACATGATCCAAGGTTTATTGAATTAATCGGATTGAACATTTGGATTCTGCACGAACGTGCAGTTTGACCACAGAAAAGTCAACAGGGAAATAAAACACAACTCTATGTATTTTCACTTACAAATGATTACAGATTTGGGTATTTATAGGTAAATGTATGTCGGTTAACTACCAAGGTAGTTATTTAACTAACTTCCTAACCGCCTAATCTGAAATAACTACCAAATAATTGACTTTGACCTTTTGGTTTGACTCCTGTTTTGACTTTGATTTCACCATATTATCTTGATTAATCAATTCCAACAATAGATACTCACTAATGGTTTTCCAGTGACAATAGCCGGTGAGTAACCATGGAATTTTGAGTACTCATCCAAAATCCAAGCCATTGTCTGTCAATAAAAGTTTGTAAGATATAATGTAATGAATTCATATTATAAAATGAGAGGAAGTATATATATATATATTTTTTATTAAGCTGTTGCTAGTAGAAACCTGGCTGTTGGTACCCATATCTGGTGCTGGAATGTCGGTATTGACTCCAATAAGATCATGAATCTTTTGTGTGAAAACGCGCGTAAGTCGTTCAAGTTCACTGATAGATAACTCTTTTGGTGAGCACCCGATTCCACCTTTGGCACCACCATAAGGAACATTGACCACTGCAGTCTTCCAAGTCATTAGTTGAGCTAACGCGTTTACCTCTTCATGTTCAACCTTGTAAAAATTAAAATGTCAAAGAATTTTTCATACTAATTTAACATAAATCCAGTCTGAATTTGTTTAATAATTGCTGCAAACTTGTTTAAGGATTATGAGTCATTGACACTCATGCTTCCCAGTAAATTATATTAAGTAAAATTACTGGGAAGGATAGATAAAATATTGACAAAAAGATATAATTCATAGTTTCCCATTTGCAATTATGCAACTGAATCAATGGATACAAGTCCTCAAATCAACCAAGAACTTTGTAACTATTGTACACCAAAAAAAAGAAAATTACAAACAGAAAGTTTAGTAACTCTCATCAAGATCAGTTTATCAACAACATTGAAACTGCATTTCAAATGGAGACATGAGCTATAACTAATAACTCTATAAGTAAGCGTTGAGATGGAATCGGATCAAATAGAACCCAAAACTAATGGAATCCAAAAAGCAAGCCAGTGAGCAGAAAACATTCATCTATAGCAGGGTTGATTAATATTTCAAAATAGTTCAATTGCAGTTTGAAACAAAATGCACCGAAATGATGTTTAAGAAACTAAACCCAAACCAAACCAAACCAAACCAAACATAGCGGGTTTGAGTTCATTTTGGTCCAGGTCTGGTATGTTCTGTTTTGTCCTAAAGGACCAATCTGTACCCTAAAATAAGTAATAAACAAAGAATGTGGGACAAGATCAATAGATCAACAAATTGCAATAACAAACACAAATTCTCACCAATACCAATCAAGAGAAGTTAAAATCTCCTATCAATTGCAGGGATGATCCAAAATGATAAAAACTCTAAACCCTAAATCACCATTATCATCAAACACACATACAAATTACACAAAAACAGAGAACAAAAGAAGAATAAAATCACCTCGGGGTGGTATCTGATTCCTCCTTTCATTGGACCACGAGAGTTATCATGCTGAACTCTAAACCCAACAAACGACGTTAAAGTTCCATCATCCTTCGGGATCGAACACTCCACCTGATCAAATATTCAAACATTACACATCAAAACTCAATACTATCAACAATCCAAACAATCAAACCACCAACGTACCTTAACTTCACGATATGGGATCAGCAAACTCGTCTCCACCTTAGAATCCAATCCAAGAAGACGAGCAGCACGACGGAAGTTCCTAGTTGTTGCAGCCAGAGCATTCATGGTGATTGTGTATCAACGGTTACAAAACAGTGATTTTCGGAAAACAGGAATGCAAAAGAGGTTTGTTAGCAAATGCGTAATGCGGTTATCGATGATGATCTTCACGGGAAAAAGAAAGATGATATATGATTTAGAAGTTGCAGAAATGGCTGAATTTCAACGCATAAAATATGCGTGTGGAACTGAGTTGTCTTAACTCCTAATTCCCCATGTTTAGTCAGAAGAGTTTTTCTCTTAGAATTTTATTGTTTTTTTTTTTATTTAAAACTAGTATGATATGACTAGATTCATGGCAGTTTTGATAATCAACCGAGTCATTATTAATTTTTTAAAAGAAAAAAAACAGAAGAATTCGATTTAAAATTTTTGGGTTCGAGATTAACCAGTTTCAGGTTGAAATAGATTTAACTCTGAAAGACGTAAAATGGTTAAGGTCATAGTTGCGTCAACTTCATGGATGATATATTTTCTTTTATATTTGTTAAACGTATTTATGCTCTAATTTAGTCGATTGGGTATTTTGACGTAAGACCACACGGAGTCGTCCCGGGTTTCCTCACTCTTTTCCGCTTCCACGTCAGCGTCACATCAGCTTTTCCCGATTTTTTCCACTTTTCCCCATTTTACATGGTGTCGTCTCACTTTCTCACTTATTCTCACTTCTCCAAATTTACCCATTCTCCTCTCCCTTTCTTCTCCCCTAATTCGGTGAAGCTCAGCTTCTAGTTCCCGCTCCACCTCATTCCGAATCCGGGGGATGCCGGGATGGTATTCCTGGATGGCCGTGGCTCCATCCCGATGTTTCCCACCTCCACTTCGTGCCCTCTAGGGAAGGTTCATTTGGGAATCATAAAAAAAAGGAACTGGGAAACACTTGTGCTGTTGATTATTTTTATAATGGATTTTTTTTGTATTGGATAATTTTTTTTAATGTACTGGATTATTTTTGTTTTGTATCGGATTATTTTTTTTGTACATAATTATTTCTTTTGTACTGGAATTTTTTTCGTACTTGATTTTTTTTTTTCGTATTATGATCAATAGTCCTCAAATGTTCCCCACACATGTAATACTTGTAAGATAACTATTATATGTTTTTTTAATAGTGAAAGCAAGTCACATGGGATCATCATGGGGAATAGATCACCATTCGTCATGCGAGCACACACAACGTGGTAACATGATTACTCTTGTGAACCAAATAAAAGAAAACCCAGTAAAATTGGTAAAACCTCTTGATCAAATATGAACATGAGACCTATCCATAAAATTCTTATCCCTGTCTCCTAATATCAGTGGGCTAAATGCCTGTTGATATCTAACTATTACATGTACGTTAGGTTTTTTAATATGAGGTTTTCGTGAAAAGTCCCCTTTTCATAAATAAATCCCATAAAGAAATATAAGAATAAGATGTGTCTTTTCTTTGATTTTTGATTAGGGTATTTTTGTAATTTTGTTTACGTTTTAGGTCATAGGTATTTTGATACATATATTGAATGAAGATTGAGTGTTTCATTTCATGGGTGTTTTAACTCATAATGAAGGTTGAATGTAATGTTTATGCTGAATAAGTTGTTTCAACTAATTCTTACCCATAAATACAAAATCAGTCTTGGCTGAAAAGTGCACATAACATCTCTCATGAGTTCTCTCCGCAACTTTATATTAAGAATTCCAAGTATTATTTGATCTTGTTACTTTTTCTTCAATTCAAGATCTTCTTTCGGGTGCAAGGTCCCCCCCGACAGTACATATGGCTTTGGCTATTATACCTTGGAGCCTGGGAGATAGAAGCCTTCGTCTTGAGTAGAGGCGCAAAATCTGTTTTAAGGGACCGTGTTGAACACGAATCCTCAGCCGCAACCGTCAACAAGTTTGTTCGTTGTTGCAGTCACAAAACAAGGTGAAGACTCAAGTGACTAAAGACTCGAGTCAAAGATGCTACAAGAAGGATTTTGTAATATAATATGTTGAAGATATTGGTTTGAATAATTTATTTAAATAAAGTTGCAATTTATATTTATTAATTGTTCATTAATTATAACATGTTATTGTACTAGTTCATTTCTCAATAATAGCCAAAGTATTGTTATTAGATTTTAATAAAGGTCACCCACTTTTTACAATTATTTTATCTTAATTAAATTATAATATTCTAATCACCTTTCGTGTATAGTTATTCCATATCTTCCAAGATAATATGCGTACAAAGTTTTCATTCGTATCATGTGGTCGCCATGGGGAATTTGAGTTGCACTTTTTCATAAAAATTGTTAACCATGTGTATTAATTCTTAAGGAGGACTACTACTAGAGGATATTCTTACATCGATAGATACGTTATAAGCATAAAAATGCTGTGTGGTTTTGGAATGCTAAATAATTGCTAATAATTCAAAATCTGAAACTTTATAAAAAAAATAATTCTGACTTAATTAAGTTACGCATTTTATTTGTTTTAGTTCTTTTTTTAACGCGGATATTTTTTCACATAAAACACAATCCAACAAGATGCTAGAGTGTGGGGAGTACACTAAATAAATAAAAGGATACAAAATTAAAACCCAAAGTGACATCATTCGCCCCATTCCAAGCTACCCTACTTTTACCCAAAGAACGCTTATAGACTTGACTTCTTCTTAAAGCCCGTGAATTGTCGGTCTCTTGCAATTGAACACCGCCTCGTTTCTTGTCTTTCATAGGCTCCAAAAAGCCGTTATAATGATTAAATGGACTAGCTCGTGTTTGAATGAGTTCCTGGATCCGACTCGTAAAGTGTTAGTAAGTCTCTTACTTCAAAAGCATATATGTAGAGGATTTACATCATTGGGAGTTTGGTCGGCTCAACCACTTTGGGGCCCTAAGCAAATTTCGAAATTGGGCCCTTTTGCAAATAATAATAATAATAATAATTAATATCGGTAATAATAATAATTTAACTAATGGTCTTAATAAATAGAGATAGTACATTAGGATGGTTGTCTTGATGCATATTAGACTCCTTAAATACTTAAAATGAATGTTAACAAATGGATATAGGATAACATACCACTATTGATGTCGACATATAAATGAATATAAAAACTAGCAACATATTTAATCACTGTGCAGCCCTACAACTTTGCAATAATCAACGAGCAGCCAGAGTTTTAAAAACATACGAAATCTCATGATATTTCAGTTGTGTCACTAACCTGTAAAAGAAAAGAAATGAAAATACATAATTGTTTATTGAATATAAAACTGAATTTATTTTAAATACTTGTTTACAAATGTGAATCCATAGAACAAAGATCATACCACCAAGCCCAACTAATACATTGAATAACCAGAGTACCACATTTGATGGGAGAATTTACCATACCCATGACAGTATACACAGTGATGCACAAAAATAAGAATATGGCTATGAACTCAACAATGCAAGCTTTGTGAGTTGTGACCATGAAGATAGTAGGCTTAAACAAAGTTGCCAGTGAGGTTTAATATATGTATCAGTTGAGCTTATGTTCTAATGGTTATCTCTATGATGTTAATAAATGATTACTGTTGGCCAAACTCATGTTTTAAAATTGTTAAGGTTATCCAAAGTTCCAAACTCATGTTTCATTGTCATAAAACAAGCAACATGATACAAGAATCAGTTTTCACACCAATAACTACTTAATCAGAAATGCTCCATTTCTCCATATCAGTTAATACAACCAAATGTGGAGTAAAAGCTAACCCAGATTCAAAATTATTGATGTCAACACTTTAAGACCAGTTGTAATCTTGAAGCCCACATGCCGAACTCATTAATAATCCAAAATATACGTTGATAAGTGTGTGATGGGATCAATAGTAGTCCTAAAGAACTAAGATGGAAAAATTCGTAAATAACTAACTGTTTATTGACCACCACAAGAACACAGAGAACTGTTAATTATATTAAAACATAGCAACATGCCCCAAATAATTTCAAAGATGAAGGTGATTCACGCATTCTGATATTTCAAGTATATATAAGCCCAATTTCTATTGTTTTTCTGAAATGGAGGCCTGGTTTTTAATTGGGTTGTCTAGCTCATTGGGCCGACCCTGAATTTGACTGCCATAAGAATATTGAAGAAAAACAAGCCATGATTAAATTAAATGTGCGGATGACTCTCCTGAAACTTGATATAATGCAGAGGTTAGAGCTCACTTGTGTGTAAGAGCATCCATAGTGGATATTTCCGATCTTCAAACCAACATATCAGCTTTAACCCATTTACTCCAATGCAAAGTAAATTTTGATGAATTTATTTTTATTGTTTGGACTCTAGACTTGATTGAGAATTTATCATCACGGGATCCCAACCATAAACACTTGTAGGCCTTGTTTAATATTACAACACATTCAACGAGTTTATTCAATTCTTGTGATCTCATCGGTTGCCTATTCCACTTGTAGTTTAGCATCAAATTTATAATTGTTTCTAGCCACATGGTCCTTGATTAAACACTTTTTATCCGTCTACAACTTGCATAGTTTCATGAATTTAAAGCATAATGGAGACTCCCCACAAATCTGCCAAGAAGGCCTAAATTCTAGTTCCACTTAAACGTAGACCACATAAGTTACTTTTCATTGAAAATTCTCATTTAAAGGAAATGGTTCAAGTAAAAAATATTTTAGGTCAGGGACATGTAGTATTCTTTCTTCCTTTTTATCATTGAAAGTGATGTTAAAGCAACGGTTCTTATGTTTCTACTTTCTAGTACATGTATTGTTAAAAAGAACTCTTCATATGCTTTTAAACACAAAAGCAAATTTCTATTCCACCCCGACTTAAAAGGTTCTAGTTCCACAATTACATTTTCTAGAGTAAATTACATTTTTCGTCCTTTATGTTTATAGCGAGTTTCAATGGTTGTCCTTTGTCTTCAAAACTGTCGAGAAACATCCTTTATGTTTAAAAAGATTACGAGTTTCATCCTTTCCACTAACTCCTGTTAGTT
>WOUH02066733.1:0-10302 GCA_009936405.2 Stevia rebaudiana
TCATCATATTGACGATGCTTATATATAGGGCGTATGTAGGGCGAACCCAGCCACCAGCCCACCACATCATCAATACATAAAAGTCTACCTTCGTAATAATCCCAACATCTCTCCAATTCATATAAATCATCTCCTTAGATCAATTTTGATAACACCTATAGATCTATATCACAATTTCTACATATTTATTTTAAAATACGTTTATCAAGATCAACCCTTCATATTACTTATGTGGTATAACGTAAAAAGTTTAAAACCTTTAAAGCATTTAAGTATGCATACCAGGCCCAAAAGTATTTGATAACAGTTAAAAGGGGGCTAGAAGAACTCACCTTCAACTGACGTAATAGCTACTATGGAGAATAATGAATCATGAACTCAACCGTCTCCGTGAGCGTAATAACGTCCTCTCGAGCGTCTCCGATATGATTCGAACCGGGTAGAATCCCCCTAGTATCCTAAGAGTGTTTACAGGTTTTTGTGAGAAGTGGGGATAAGAGAAAACGGTACGAAACGAAATGAACCAGAGGTTGCTAGTTATAGTGCTCGGCAGCAGGTCCCAGGCGCTACGCGCGCCGCCCGGCTCCCTCTTTTCGCGTACCGCACGGCCGGTGCTGCGTGGCGTCACCCAGGTTCTTCCACGTGTCGCTGCGTCATCGGTCTAGTTTGTGCCACGTGTCCCAATGAACGACACGTCTATGCTGACTAATCACGCTTGGTGACACGTGTCTTGACACGTGTCATCTCCTGGTTTCGTGCGACTGGTTAACTTATTTTCGCGTTTCCCGCTCCGTTAAGACTCCATTTCGCGCTCGGTTTTTGCCTACGTTCACGATTTTTAATTTCCGTTCTAATCCCATTGGTTTCACGTTCTAAGGAGGTATTGATATTTGGGATCTATCGGATGCTTCATCATTTTACGCGTATCTTTTCAACCGTTGCTTAAATCAAAATTTCGCATACACTTAAACGATTCTAAGCATGTATACGAATATGATAAAAGCGTTTATATTATATTAATATCGAGTTAAGCTAAGGTACTGTGAGAATTACTAAGGTTCTAAGACTAGAATCTGATCGGAAGGATGCTACTAAACATATGAAATCTTCTCTAATTCTCGTATTCGAAATACCCAAATTTTGGGGCGTTACAGATAGTTCTTTTAATATATTATTAACCACTGCATAAACAAAAAAAAAAAAAAAAAAAAACGAAAGAGTCACCAACATGTCGTTGGGGCAAATTAAATAAAAGGGTAAAAATGTAATTTTTACAAAATAAAGCAATCACTTGGAGTTGTATAACACAAAGGATCTTATAGACCAACACAAACACAAACCCATTTTAATATCTATGTCTAGGTATTCTATAGCTGTCGGTAAAACATGTTGTAGAAGCGCGTAGTTAACGACATGAGTTTACAGCCTCTCTCTACTTAACGGGTTTACTTTAGGGGTGAGGAACATAGTGTGCTTTATTTTGATAAATCTACACATCTTTGGACACATTACATGTATAAACTCATGTTAACTTAGGTGTAACTGGGTATCTCATTTAAGTCCTTCTTTTTCATTGTGTCTTGTTTAATTGTGTTTGATCAATCGAGGTGTCTGGATAGTACTATTGGGTTTGACAATCCCTACTCGGGTGACTGGAGGATTCATTTATCAATATTTTATGAGATAGATATTGGTGGGAAGGCGTACATTATAATTGTTACATGATATTTGATTAGCTATCAGTAGGTTTATACTTGTCTAATGTGGTCCAATGCTAAACTAAAACTTGATTAACTGGTTTTCCTATAATTCTCGACTCAATAGTTTAAACAAACCTGTGAACTCACAAACCGTTGTGCAGACACTTGTTTTGAGTATGTTTCTTAGGTTCTATGTACGGTTGCTCTAGAGTTGGGTAGAAGTTGCAATGGAGCTCTAGACTTGGTTTAGTCAACTATGATATCTCTTATGTATTTCTTATTTCTTGTAGTAAGTGTGATAAGTATTGTTAGCTTTCACACTTTTAAACTCTTCCGCACTCTGTAATATATAAGTCGTATCATACGATAAGTATGATATGTTTATCTTTTGTTTGATTATTTGCTTAATTAATGGAATGATCTTGGCCACGTCACACCAGAACATAGTTATCCCGACGAGGGGTCATTTAGGGTTCTGATAGATTGGCATCAGAGCCATTGGTTATAGTGAGCTAAATTTGCATTAGTAAACTTAGACTATAGTCGTAGGCTCTACATCTAACTTATTTATCACACTCACTCATCGAAAAATTGGATATCGCTTGCTCTAGACGTATGTCTACTACTCTTCTCTCATCCTCTGCACACAACAACGAGGAATGCGACTTTCTTACTTCATCTTTGTTGATGGACGCAGAGACAATGGGACCAGCAGGTCATCGCAAGTACCCCTACACAAGCAGCGAGACAGGGTCTTTCAAGGAGTGTCCACTTTCACCATCCATACGGAACGAGTTTTACGAGCGTTCGGATGTGGCGACCGGTGACATCATCGGCCAAGGGGAGACTACGCATGCATGCTCGAATGGTGATACTTAGTTTTGGGTTGATTACCCAACATTATTGGGATGTGGTTCAGGATGGAGCAAGTTCCTCTACCATCATCCAAGAAATCTCTTATTAAGATTTGTTGAAACATCACACTTCCAAAATTCATGATTTTTTTTTTATCCTTTGAAATTCAAAACTGCAAGTATGCACATCAAAAACTCTTCTAAAGAGTGAACTTCGTACGTTCTGTGATACCAAGGTCTGGGAATACATGAGTTAATCCTCATGGGTTAGTTCACCATTGCCTTCACATGGCAACCCATGTCTGTAATCTCAACGAGGAATACACCATAGATCAAGGAAATGATCACTCTAGTTAACCCTGTACTCATACTGCAATTATCTTAGATTACTCAAAGCTTCACTGATCAGACAATTGTAAATTCTTCACTAGGATATACACTTCACAACTATCTGTTAAATCACTCAACAAAAATAAACATTCTCTCAACTGTCTTTCCATTCAGTTTAACTTTCAGTCATCAGATATCCAGTTAAAAGATCGATTCACTAATAACAACCGTTATAAGAAACTCTAAACCTTAAAGTAGTTGACAGCCGGAAACAAGGGAACACTAGAGTGATTATGTAAGGTAAATTGATGTTTATGGTGCGCAAACTAATCGTGAATCTACAGGTACGTATGAATTCTGGGAGCTTCCATTTCGGGAAATTAAATTTATAATAATACAAGAATACACTTCGTATGGGTAATGACACCAGATAAATTTGGGTACTACTTCCTTGCAGCCTAAGGAAACCTAATATCACATGAAAACACAAACATGAAACTTATCAAAGTATTACTTTCATAATAACTCAACAATTACTATGGGAATCCTAACGGATGACCACAATATCCCTAATGGGAATATAAACTCTAAATTTTAACAAATTTTTTCTCTACCGTAATAGGTAAATTTTTTCACAAGATAAGTTACAACAATATTCTAAGGAAAACCTAACAAACACAATTATCAAGGTAAATGTTCATCATGGACACTTCAACACATCTCTTTACCACAAGGCTCTAAGACCTTGTGTACTATTCAATTCAACTAGTATTTTTGGATATGAGACACTCATGTTCATAACTTCTATGCCTCTACTTGACACGACAATAGTTCCAATAGGATACGCACCACATACGAAACCATGATCTTTGACGTACCCACCCGTTACTAGCACAAAATTTCATCGAGAACATTTCAATTTAACTCTTCTCTCCTAGTCTCGATAAACTTGAATACCAAATAACCTATGGTTCCAGACGATAGCCTTTTACAATCATGATACACATGCCTCTATGTAACGCAAGGACGGTGAGAATTGCTTGTAAACACCCGAGGAGGAAATCCAGGGAGAACACATCACCAATACGAAGACACACTCATTGATTCCACCATTCACCATCATAGCATACCTACACTTACCAACCCTATCATACCTCAAGACACAACAAATTCACACTTTCCATCACGACACATCCTCTAGAGATGCACATAAGAACCTACTTACTTTTGGATAGACTTAATGTTGGCCACATATGGGAACACTAAATACTAGGGACCGAGTATCTAAGGATCCAATGCCAAGGAACAGCTTTAGCAAAAATATTGTTGCAATGATCTACTTAACGGAGGAACCTATATAGTCAAGAGAACGAAGTGTCACACTTTAAAGTAACATCTACTTCATAAACCTGACACAGGGATCACATTATAACTCAAGAATTCGTCGCGAATAAGTCAACTGAAGGGAAAAGGACACTAGGCATTTCAATTCATTTTTTTTACTCAAGAGCATTTTCTAATGATTTTTCTGAGGTTCCTACCTCAAGATATTTCAAAATCTTGTATTAACCCAATACTAGGAACAACACTCTTTGCACGAGTACCTATCCTAATGCATCCTCCAGGGATGGAAACATTATCATTGTACTTACAAGAACTACTGAATAAGGGTTATTCAGGCCTACTCTCTTTCGTGAGGGGTTACTAGTCCTTCTCGTCCTTGAAGAAGAACTTAGTATCCACACATGCATTGACTTCAACGGGTTAGACAAAAAACTATTTGAAACCATTATTTATTTCCTTATAACGATAACCAATCTACATTCTAGCTAAGAGATTAAAGACCTCTAGAAAATTCAATCATTCTAGACTCGAAGGGAATAACTAATCCACATCATCATTCCAAACTCCAACTTAAGATCTTAGTTGTGTGCCTTTAGCAATGCGATAAGATCGACGTCCATGCCTCACGACAACCAATAAACCACCAGAAGAGGAGCCACGCGATACTTGAAATGGGAATTAGGGGTAGAGGAAATTACCCTCGGTATTTGAAAACACTCATCTACAAGGATTAAGTGAATCTTCTAAACATATTCAATCAAAAGCAGTCAAACGAGCAACAAAGTCGCTAAAATGAACTTTTCAATAAGCATAAAGCATGCTATTCAACCTTATCCGGGTAAGGCTAACAGGAAGCCAACACCCATCAATATTAATCTTATTGTACATCTAAGGAGGTACAAGCTTTACCGCTCATTGATCGCAATAGTTAATCTGGTTAGACAAACAATGCTCAACATGGAACCTTGAAGGAGTAGCGGACGATGGTTGCTACTTCGAAGAACGAATATGAATCGCACATTCTGGGAGCTTAAGAAAATTTTGGTTAGCCTTCTTCCGGTCTTTTAATCTCCGGCAATGTATCAGTCTTCGGCAACCGTAACGTAACAGATCTTCTTGCTTTTAAATTCACATTTTTCATAAATGCACAATTTGGTGTTTCTTTATGTCATTCCCAATCTGCATTCACAAAATCGAAACAATTTTGATTTTCTAGAAAAAAAAACGTGTTCGTCCACTGTGTGCAATCGTTTTGCAATTCGGTTCATTCAGGCCTTCGATTGAACTTGCAAACGTCCCCGTATTTGTCTAATCTTTGAATCGTAATACCCCGTAAGCAATAAAATCAAATCTCAATCTTGATTCTTCAAATCTCCGAGTGTTCTTCAACCACGTCTGGCCTTCGAATTAGATTCCTGATTACTCCTTGTAATCTTCTTGCAGCGTATATTGATTCTTCCACAACGATGGCTCTGATACCACTGTTGGCCCGATCGTTGATTAACAAACACACACGCACACTCACGAACACACAATTTGAAGAACAATAAATCTTCCTTTTATAAATCTGATTCGGTTACAATCTATAACGAAAATGAAACCTATTTATACTAGTTGGTCGCATCCCTTTAGAGTTGTAACCGTCGTTGTCTTCTTTCGTTCGTCGATCCCTTTTTGATCATAGGGTTCCGGCGAGCCTTAGATCGTCGCCTCTTTTGCCTGAATCGGTGTCTCCGTTCATTTAATGAACGTTGGGTTCCTTTGTTCATATTTGGTCCTCCTAACTTCTAACTATTACATAATCTGACTAAAAGGATAACTTGACCTTATTACATAAACAACCCTTATACTTATAAATATGAGTTTAGTTTAATATCAACATTCAACAAATTCATCGGTTTCATCATTGAAATATTTCAATCTAAAAATATCGAACATGATTTAGAAAAAGTCTAGAAAATCGGGTTCCGAGCCGAAAAATGAATTTCGGGCCGAAAAATGAGTTTCGGGCCGAAAACAAGTTCTGGGACGAAAAACGAGTTTCAGGTCGAAAAACGAGTTCCGGACAGAAAAACGAGTTCCGGGCCGATAAACGAGTTCTGGACCGAAATACAGGTAAACGGTTAAAAATGTGGGGCAAATAGGTAAAAAAAATTTAATCCAAGGTAAAAAGGTAAAAACAAAAAATTGGATGAAAATAACAAATTAGAAACTTTTTTTTTGAAAATGACAATACTGTTCCTGCTGTTAACGGCTGTTTTTTAACGGAGTTATTTTTAACGGAGTTAGTCGAATGGACTAAAATGACAAAAAATATAAAAATATGGAGATAGATGAAAAAAAAGGTTTTTTTTTATGAAACTGACAATCGTGATCAAAGCACAGGGACGAAATTGATAATTTACTCTAAATAATTTTACTAATTACCTCAATAAAAACTCTACAAACAAGAATAATATATTTTACCAACTCATAATCTAAGGAATTACCACAAACATCTCAATAGAAACCCCTCATTGTGAGAATACACAACCCGGAAACCTCTCTCTCTCCCCCAAACATGGAGAGAACGTTTTGTACAAGTACAACCACCATTCTACCTTTGTTCTTCACACCCTTCCGTTGCTCCACCCAAATCTGCCGGAGTAAATTACCGTTCCTCCGCTCCCGGAGAGTCACAACCACTGCCTGCGCCGTGTTTCAGACATCGCCTGTAAAGTTTGGCTACGTCTATCCGTTGTTTGCACGGAGGAACACTGGAGCTGCGGCGAGCTCGGCTGATTCATTTTCTTCCTCCGGTGGTGGTGGAGATATCAAGGAGAATCCGATCGCCGGAGGAGTTGATGATGTTTCCCCTTCACCGTCAGACGTGATAACTCTTGATGTTCGAGTAAGTGATTTCCACACCAAATTGTTTACGTTCGCTATTGGAATTCATGATTAAGCCCAAGATAATGATTATTTTGTTATTTGATAACTTTTATGACCATCGAATTGGCTTATTATAGATTGTTGACAAAGTTCTTTGAACCAATAGTCTTAAGTTCGATTTCTTCTTTTCGGCAAGAATAGCTGGTATATTTGGGGCACAAATGAATGATAAATTGATAAAAGATAATCATTTATATAAACATTCGATTAGCAAATTGAAATCCCAAATTAGTGTATTATTTAAAGGGGATACTAAATGAACTAAAGGTTCTCTGAATACATGTAATTGAATTAGAATCCACTTATATTCATGTTTTCAGTATTAATAATTTTGAGAAAAAACATATGGCATTAACAATCCATAAGAAATGAAATAGTAAACATATCATAAAACTAGGATATCTCATTTCAAACTAAATTACAGATAGAAGCTAGAGCACTTATTCAATAATATACTTCCCATCCGTAAATACAATGTAGACCAACATTTGTAGACAAATAGAATGCTATACTGTAGAGTATTTGGATTTATTATGTCATTCAAGATCTGAGGGGCACCCCTGATATTACTAGAGGAACTTTATAGCGATATTAATTATAGAGTTAAGTTCGTTTTTACTCCCTGTGGTTTCGTCCAAATAGCTGTTTTGCTTCAAACTTATCAAAATCAGTATTTTCCTCCCTAATTTTTGCAATCTGTCCCCAATTCCCAATAGCTCCAAATCTTTAACACCGTTAGATTTTTTCTGTTAAATGATAGGTCTTCTAGTCACCCTTCTCGCCCGGACAATTCTCCTGATTCACCAGTAATGGTGGTATAAGGACCCACTTTATTATTTCTCGCAATAGTCCCTCAAATATATAACAGAAACAATCCTTACATAAATAGTCCCTCAAATATATAAGAATTTTAATTACTAACACTATTAAGCCTTCTACATGAAATGACTAGAATACCCTTCATTTAACAGAAAAAATCTAACGGTGTTAATGATTTGGAGCTAATGGGGACAGATGGCAAAAGTCAGGCGATTTCGAAAGTTTGGAGCAAAATAGTTATTTTGGACTAAACCATGGGGAGCAAAAGAGAACTTAACTCTTAATTATAACTACAGTTTGACATGTTAAAGTTTGAGATTTTGAATGATCAAAATAAACCAATAGAAGATGATCTCCGCTACCAGAGGTGTGAAATGAACGTGTTTGGTTAATGTATAAACCAGGTTAGGGTCATAATGTTTGCAGTATAATATTGAATATTAAATTCTTTTTATATTAAAACGTGTCAACTAGCCATAACCACCAATTACCACCCCGACGAAAAGGAAGAGACCTTACTGGCTTATTGTAAGAAGTCCACCATCATGAAATAAAACCAACAAATCATGAAATAAAATAACATCATATCTGCTTCTTTTATCTAAATTTGGGGCATTCTTTTTTGTCATATATTTTTCATGTGGCAATGTTCTTGTTTCAGGGAATGATGTGTGGAGGATGTGCATCAAGCGTAAAAAGAATATTAGAAAATCAAGTACGTTTGAAAGTTCAATTATAAATTATTTTTCGCTATATAGAACATTACATGAACTTAGTCACTAAAAGTACTGATATTGCACGCATGAACAGTCGCAAGTGTCATCTGCAAATGTGGATCATACAACAGAAACAGCAATTGTATGGCCTATACCTGAAGCCAAGGTTACACCCAACTGGCAGGAAGTGATTGGAGTAGAACTTGCAAAGAATTTGACAAATTGTGGGTTTGAGTCTAACCTTAGAGGTAATTATCTCCTTCAATAATATTAATATCAAACATGTTAGCTGTGACACTACAAGGAATGTCTGGCCTCAAATTCCCAATCTTTTCTAATCGGACAACTTGTGATGTGTCGAACTAGTTCTAAAATATGGATGTCATTATAGAAGTAAATACATAAAACTAATTCAAAATATAGATTTGTGTGGATTTGCAATGTTAAAAGAGTATGAAGCCGAGCAAATAAAATATGAAGCTTGAAGTAGTAAATCAATTGATAAATGATTTTGGAACCAAAAAAAATTAAATTTGGTTCAACTACCCATTCCGGTCGTAATTTAGCGGCCCTGAGGCCCGAATATCAATTACTTAGAACTACAAACCAGATCAAGAAGAAGCAAAGTTGTAATCCGAAAAACAATCAGAATGAGAACTCACATTAACTCCATAATTTATTGATATATAAAACTTGTCAACGATTGACCATTTAAATATACCTAAAAGACTCAATCCTAAGTTAACCTCCAAGTTAAATGAAGTCCAAAAATGACTTACCAAACAGTAGACCATACCATAATTAACCAAATACTTAAAATAACTGACTTATCTTAATCTTTGACACAGACTCATGACTTATTCGGTTGACCCGTGACCCATTCTTAGCCACCGTTTTCTTTCACATGTGAACTAACAACCGATTAAGGCTAACAATCCCCCCCCCCCCCCCCTGATTGTTGTTTTTCACATGCTACCTAAACAGTAATGCCGGTCCTCCATCATCATTACCATATTATGCAAGACAAGCTACTTCCTCCTTCTATTCCTCCTTATTTTTCCACTTGGTGCACTCGTATGCAAAGTGACCAAGTTCAACACATTCATAACACTTGAACACACTTTTATCTTTGATTCCTCAATTAGTGTTGTAATAACGGCCTAGACGATGCCTATGCGCTAGGCGGATGCTCCCCGATGGGATTTCACCCTCGGCGGCTAGCTAGGTGCTGGGCAGCTCTAGGCGCCCATAAATCGGTTAGAATCCCCAAAAATTAGTCAAAGTTGGTTAAAAACAATCAAAATTGGTGAAACTTATTCAAAATTGTTGAAAATCCATTTAAATTGGTCAAAATATTTGAAGTATTTGTAAAATATAGTTGTTTTGAAAACTTTTATATAAACTTTTATGGTAGGAAGGGTATGAAGGATTTTAATTTTCTTAAAACCGACTTAAACGAACTCCAATTGAACTCATTTCAGCGGCGTTAGAACTGTCTCGTCAAACTCTTTAATCTTAGCTTTTGGGGTTTAACTTTTAGGGTTTAGCTTCTAGGGTTTAGCTTCTAGGGTTTATCTTTTGGGATTTAGGCATTTCTTTTAATTGGGG
>WOUH02066744.1:0-10301 GCA_009936405.2 Stevia rebaudiana
ATAAATGCATTCTAGAATTAACATCTCGGTGAATGACTTTTCAAACGGTTTCAAATTGTTTTGAATATGGTCAATGATTGGAGCTTGATTTATGTATTATCTTTGATATTCATTATTTCATTTAATTGTTTTTAACTAGTGGTATTTTCCCGCGCATTGCGCCGGGTTGCACCTGAGTGACTTCAAAGTGGTTCTAAAACTATGACATATTTTCCTTCTTTTGTTGTTTATCGAATCCAATGGTTTCTTAATTAAATGCATGAATTCGAATACTATTACTAAAATTTACCTAGGTAAAGTTGAAGCACTGAAACATTTTAACACTGTTTAGTAAAAGAATAATAAGCATGCTTGGAACCACTTATAAATACAGGCTCCTAAACCATAGCTTATATCAGTTTATAAAAAATCAGAAATGTAAAAGTGCTTTTTAAAATAAACTAAAGTGATTATAAAATTATATAAAATAAACTAAATCGATATATGTTGAGTAACAACAAACATGGAAAAAGTCCTCTTGAATTGGTACATTTACATCATAAAGCGCAGAAGTAACAACATATATACATGCATGCCAGATGCATAAACAAACGCATGAATAAGTACATACACATATGTTACATATTATATAGGTTTAAAAAAATATTTCAGACCTATAATACGAAAAAATATGCAAAAAGTCCTCTACAATTGGTTCATTTACATGATATATACACAATGACAGATGCACAAACAAACACATTAATACTTACATACATACATGTCTCATAGTGTTTGCGTAAACTATAAAGTAATTTAAAGAAGAATTGAAACAAAAATAGAGACGAAACAAAAAAAATGACGTTGATAAAAGAGAAATTTTTTAGCAAAATAATAACTTAAATTATATCATCTATACAACATGCATTAAGTATAATGAAAACCTCTTATTGACTTGGTACAATGATAATTATTGCCATATATAGTATAATTATAAAAGAAATGAGTTGCAAGAGATTTCATTAAAGTTTAAATAATTTAACAGAGCAAGCACAATGAATTCATATAATATAGGCGTTTCAAATGAATACTATCTATTGAACATCATTACCTCTTAAGATGAGAATGGTGATCTTAGTGATCAGTAACACACTAACTGACCTGTAAAGTACAACATCATACTTATGTTAGGGTCCAAGCTTATTAAACAAAAAGATTCAATTATTTTCATACTTCAAAGAATTAACATTGAATTTCATTGTCAGTTGACATAAAGAAAAAAAAAAGTTAAATCTATATGGATTTTCGCCAAAAAAGACCCACAATTCCGATTAGTTGCATGATAAGCAAAGGATATAACAAACACATTCAAGATGCAATAACTGAAATTTTATAAAAATAACTGCAAGATGGTACATTACATAGCATTACAACAAAACTGTTATTGAATCCAACTTCCGTGGTACCATATTTCACAAACCATATTTCAATGCAAAAAAAGAAAAGAATAACTCTTTGCTTAAATTCATCAAATGATAAACGTTAACATCAAATTTGAGAAATCCAAAACAAAGTACTAAAAATCCCAAAGGCATTTTCACAATTACATAATGTGCATTCAAAAAATCAAACATCAAATTTCAAAAATCATAAAAATAGCACAAAAAATGACAAAAGCATTCTCACAAACACCTGATGTGCATTCAAAAATATCAAACACATCACATAAACAAAAGAATAAACAACATTCAAAGCAGAACCAATACATACCTCATGGACATAGTTACAGCTTCAAGCAAAAACCTACAATGGAAAGAAAATCCAAGACCGAAGATACCTAAATCAGCTGCAAACACAAAGAAGTAAGAAAGTTAATAACCAAACCAATGCAACCGAATACACTCGACCAGCATCCAAACACCATAAATATACAAATGTTATGAAACCTTCATTAAACCGATGAGAAGAAGCAGAAGAAAAGCCACGAAAATGAGAAGAACCAAAGAGAAGAATAGATAGTAAGAAGAAGCATGCAAATGACTAAAAAGAAGACAAAACGACACGCGTCCATTCAAGAATTCGCGGCTGAAAAAAAAATCTCCACATGGTCTCGAACCGAAGACCTGAAGTTCGTAAAACAGAGACGCAACCAACTGACCTAGGCAAATATACGTTATATGCCACGAAACAAAATAATTAAACACTAAAAAAAAAGCTACTGTTCACCCAACTTAAAATTGTTATATAGAGTAATTTTGCAAATTAAAAAAATTATAATTGATAAAGCCCATTGAGGCTTTAAATCTGCATAACGAATTTAAGGTATTTAGAGAGAATGCAGAATAATGCATAACTGCAATTCTGAATTTGAATGTTTACTGTAATGGCATTTTAACTTATGAAGTTGCATAGTATTTGGTATCTTTGTAAGTGGTTATATATAGATACTTATATTATTACAATATACATTTTGCAGGTTTGTTTGGAAAAAGAAGAACCATCTATATGTTACTCATGGAGTTCCTCTTCTTAGAGCTATAAATAGAGGCAAAAAGAGAGGTGGCATGTGAGATTCAAGTTGAGTCATATTTCAGGTATGAATGTTTTCATATGAGTAAGTCATGTTTACATTAGTATATTATTGTATGTTTAAAGCATTATGCATTTGACCACCATAATTTAGTACAAACAATAGGTTACGATATATAGATTTCTAAGTGAGTAAGTGACGGTTTAGGTCCGTGTAAAATTTTAATTTCTAAGAAGTAATTTGCGGTTTAACACACCGCAATGTGCGTTGGAAAAGTAATTTGCATGTATTTCAGAATATACCAATTGAAACCAAATGTATGCTTTATATAAGGACTGAGTGACTGACAAGTGTGTTAATGTTTAATCATCCGTGCCCAGATTAGATAGATTTTGAAAGGATCTTCTTCAAAAACATCATTATTGCACTATAGTTTTCTATCTTTATTGAACACTAAAGGCCCTAAATTAAATTAATTGAAGATTCAAGTTTTTTGTGTGTATACTTTTTGTAAATCAATTATTTCTTTTTTTAATTAATTGAGGGTTTAAGTTTTTTGTGTGTAATACTTTTTGTAAATCAATTATTTCTTATATTTTAAGATTTATTTACTACTAAACCTGGATCCGGGTAGACGTGTATATGAATCTTGATTTCAGAAAGACGAGTGGACACAAAAATATGGCATGATTGTATGCTTGGCATAGTTGTAATCATATTACTTTCTTCCAACATATATCATAAATTTTCCTGGTAATAGTGTTGATTTACAGCCCAAAGTACTATTGACATGGGATGGATTGAAATTTTGACAAGAGATAGAAGTTGTAAAAGATGCTTAGGCTGGTAAACTGAAAATGACATCTTATTAAGTGGATTGAATGAATTCCTATGTATTAGTTTTTTTCAGTTTAGTGTAATTAGGCATATGGAATGCCCCAAAGTTACTTACAAATTTGTAATTAAATTATATATATTGTTTTTATTATATTTGTTACGACATGGATAACCTTGCAAGTGTTGTTATTATGTGGTTGAAAAATCCTTGAATATTAGTTTCACAATAAATTCATTTTGTTTATGTTTGTTGTGTATGCAATTAAATAGAAAAAAATTATGTTTTACGCGGGTAACCGTTTCATTTCCACAATAAATAACGACACTGATTTCTTTTGTGGTATAACACTCCGCAACGCGCGTGGGCAAAACTACTAGTTGATTATAAATATCCGCTGCGTTAATAATTAAAACTGTTAATTATTAATAATTTGATCAAAACCAGTTTTATAAAAACTCGTGTAATCACCATAAATTCCCAACAGTGGTATCAGAGCCTGAGTTACAACATACAGATCAGAAATTGATCAATTTAACCAGTTAATGATCACAAACCTTAAAATAGTTAAGGTTTCTGATCAGATTAATTTAAGGCAATTAATTGTTTGGTCAAGGTTAGGATTGACCAAATAAATTGTGGTTGTGTATTGTAAATCTGGCCTAGATCTTATGATTGTCTGTTTGGTTGTATTTTTTGGTTTTGTTTTGGTTTTATGGTTTTGGCCAAACTTGTTGGTTCAAATTTGTAATACTATAGGTCTTGTTTTCTCATTATGTATTTAATTTAAACAATGTAATGTAACTGAGACCGAAGACAAAATCAAGATGGAGAGCGCCTATGAAGTCAGTGGGAGTTGTACAAAACAAGAAGATGCACTAGAAGTCCATCATTGTGATTGTTTTGTGTGTTGTGACCCCGTGACCTATTTGGTCTTGCTACTAGTCTCTAGCAAGACCAAAAACCAATAAATGGCCAATGATTTACACATTTATATTGTTTGCTATTATAGTTGCTTTAATTTTATAAATCGTTATTGTATTCCAACATAATAACAAAGGAATTTTAAAAGGAGTTTTAAAATTAACAAAATTTAAGCTAAATTTACAACTTGTAATAAAACAACTAGTTGGTTTTAAATTAAATAACCAAAAGAGTTTTCGAATTTTAAACTGATTTTAAATTTCCAAAACTCGTAATTAAAATTAATAGCCTAACTATTTAATTTTAAATTGTTTATTCAAGTCGCGAAAATTAAGATAGGTTATTTAAAATTAAGTGTCCTGAGAGATGAAAGGATTCATCAATACGCCACGACTATAAAAAACTATTAAAACTGATTATCGACCTTATTCGGTAAACAATAAAATTGGATCACATATTAAACCGATAGTCTATGCGATCCTACAATAAGGAACACTTGAAGCATAAAGCGAAACATCGGTGTTGGAGGACACACCACCGCATTCGATGTGTAGTTTTATCCTACCGAGGTGCAAGGGTTTGGTTGAGACACCGCCAAACACTTCCACATGTACCTGTTTTAGGACGACTGTCACTTTCTCTCTTGTTACGTGCTACAACTGTCTTGAGATAAAAGTGGGCATAGATTAGGCTAAACGTATCGATCGACTTTAATGTCCAATCGGCCTCATAAACAAGAGTTGTGCTTTCACACAATTGACAATCGTTGTCAGTCTACCTATCCTATTATTAATGTAGTACCTTTAATAATTGACATAGCTAGATTTTCACCCTTTATTCTATCACTGTTAATGGGTCACTAATAAATAATAAATTATAACATCGAAAATACTAAATAAATTTATCTTTGCTTATTTAATAGATGTCTTCAGAAAAGAACCTATCCTCCGTTCTCAAGTCCATTCCTAAAAAGAACAAACTCAATAATACCAACATACTAGATCATCCTTTCCCTGAAATGGCAAAGCATAATTCAGAAGAGGCCCGAAAAGTTGAGCAAGAGCATCTAGACCATGCCAGCAAGGCATCAAGTCTTATGCCTACCACCATGTCTTCTAATCCTCAAAAGAGCATTAGAAACATGATTGTTTATCAAATCTTGCAACAACTCATGAACTGCAAGATGCGGAAGGGCTCATCTGTTAGTACACATGTACTTAAGATGAAATGGTACATCGACCAAATGAACATGCTTGGTCAACATATGGTAGTTGAAGTTGCAGGGGATTTTATCTTGAATTCGCTCACCAGCTCCTACGACCATTTTGTCAAGGATTATGTCATGAGTGGTCGGATAAAGACTGTATCTGAACTCCATGACATGTTGGAGACTGCTGAGAAGAACAACCCCTCCATAATCAACCCTGCTCTTATGGCCAGATCTACTGGTGTTATGAAACCCAATTTTAAGAAGGGGTTGAATAGCAAAGGCGAAGGAAAAGTTGTTGTTCCTGCCAATCATGCCACCAACAAGAACAATATAGTTGCAAAATCAAGACTACCTCCTCCCAAGGAGCACCAATGTCTTTAATGCTACAAGATGGGGCACTGGGAACACTACTGCCCTAAACTTCTGGCTGAGCTGAAAAAGATGAAGGCCTCTCGAGAAGGCACTTCAGGTATTTCCATTTATGTTGTTGAACTTTTCACTGTTTCCAGCAACATATGGGTATTTGATACTAGATGTGGTTATCACATTGTTAATGTCTTGCAGGAACTGGAAAACTGGAAGATGTTGAAGCAAGGCGACATGAAACTCGTCGTTGGTGATGGGAAGAGAGTACCAGTTCTAGGAACTGGAACTTCTAATTTTTCTTGTCCATATAGCCTTGTAGTTACTTTAAAAAATTGTTTGTTTGCACATGGTTTGACCGGGAACATTATTTCAGTTTCATTATTATTTGAACAAGGAATTAAGTACGCTTTTAATGGTATTTCTATATATGCTTACTTGAATTATATATTTTATTTTGAGGCTAAACCTCGAAATGGTATATATGAGATTGATGTTTAAACTAATAATAATAATAACATATATAATCTTTCAAAACGTATCAAATATAGCATTAACGATACATTCCTTTGGCGTTGTCGACTTGCCACATAAACAAGGCACGCATGAAAATGCTCCAATATGAAGGGATTCTTGAATCCACAGGACCGGACTCCTTTGATGAGTGTGAATCTTGTTTAGCTGGGAAACTCAGATCCTTTCACCCATGTAGGTGAACGAACCAAGGATCTGCTTGAACTCATACATACTGATGTATGTGGTCCATTCAGAACCATGTCAAGGAATCATGAAAGATACTTTGTCTCGTTCATCGATGATTATAGTCAACATGCTTACATCTATCTTATGAAGCATAAACATGAAACTTTTGAAAAGTTTAAAGAGTTTCAGAATGAAGTGGAAAACCAACTCGGCAAAACAATTAAGACACTTAGATCTGATCGAGGTGGCGAATATCTTAGCTAAGAAATTCTCAATCATCTCAAAGAGCGTGGAATTGTTTCACAACCCACCCCACCTGGAGCACCCCATTTAAATGGCGTGAGCGAAAGAAGAAATCGCACCCTACTAAATATGGTCGGATCGATGATGTGCAAAACCAATTTGCCCCACTCCTTTTGGAGTTATGCACTTATGACCGCCGCTCGTATTGTCAATCTAGTTCCGACTAAGAAGGTCGATAATGTCACACCCCGACCGACGACGGAATCATCGAAGCGTGATACGATTGTTCATCCCATGTGCCACTAGTGTTACAGTATTTAACATGCAAAATTTTCATTTTATTAAATTCAAACCGGAACACATTGTTCAATATAACGGCATAAAAACAAAAGCAAATAATAAATCTAGTTTATTTATTCTAGGTCCATGCATCCTAGATTTGCATCACAAGATCTTCACTTAACGTAAAATAAGAGTGTCAACTACAAAAGTAGTTGGTGAGTCTTTCACATTATATATATATACACACGTAGATGAAAAACTTGCGATTCAATTATTAAAGAATAGTGATAAAAATGCAATTTGAAGGTCTTCATCAAACTACTATGGATAATTAAATTCTGTTCATTTGACGGAAGCAAACATGATGAGAGAATTAATACTCTCGAATAGACTTCAACAAACCTTGAAAGAATAAACACGACCATAGGTTCAATGGATGCATGAAATCAATGATTTATGTATAGAAACATATGTAATAGCCCAAAAAACGAAATGCAAAATGGGGATAGAAAAACTCACAGTTTTGCGTAAGCGATCCAAAAATTATAACTTGTATAGTTGTGTAATCCGATATCAAAATCAACCTAGATTTATGAGTTTATGCATAAATAAATATGAATAATAAGACAAGTATTATTTGATAGTTTAGACTTTATAATTTCGCGTTTTGGATTATCGATGTTATAATATAATCGTTATATTATAACCATTTGAAACTAATCGTTATATTAGTTTAGCAAAATTTTATTTAACTAAACTAATTGAAATAGTAAGTTGTAAATAATTTTATGAAGTTTTATAATTTATTAGATTAAATTTTGTATTTAACTTTATATAAAAAAAAAGATTTAAAAACTATTTTTTTGTGAAACTTAATAAAAACTATGTTTTATATTTTTATTAAATCCGGAATAAAAAACGATGAATTTTGACATAAAATGGGTGAAAATTGTACTTAAAATGAATTAGTTATGGTTTAGTTAATTTAATGTATTTAATTTGTTAAAATATATTGAAAATGACAAAACCGGGTCTAGAATCGGTCGCCGGGTGATGAACCCATGACCTTGCTGTTACAGTGCCCAGTTACTAACCACCGGGCTGGGTTACGATTTGGTTTTATATCGCGTTCGGTTATATTTAACATATATATAAAATCGGGTGTGATTGAATTACAAGCCCTATTTTTGATCCGAACTAAATCGATAAATCTGTGTGTCGAATCTGCAAATTGTTTTAGGGCTTTTAAATATCGGATTGAGACGAACACAAAGATAGGTTTACCTTCGATTGACGTCCTGTAGAGGTGGAGATCGGAACCGGCGGCGGCGATGTGGTGTTCCGATCGGGATCCGGCGAGTTTTAAGCTTCTGTTCCTTCAACCACAGATCGAGGGGATGACTTTTGGGTGTGTGTGATTTCGAGGAAAGGAAAAACGAGACCAAAGCTGGGGTTTTTATACTTGTTCGAACGCGGTTTCGTTTTAAAAGGAAACGCGTTTTTTTTCTTTGATTGATTGAGCGATTTTTCGAAGGATTTCACGAAATTGATTCGATAGATTGATTGGGTTTTGAATTTGGAAGGTACCTGAAAGGTTACAGCTCACGAAATGAGTTGTAAACGCGTGGATGATTCCGAGTTGGATGTGGGTTGAAACGATTTGAATGGGTGAAGAAGAAAGGTTTAACGGGTCTTGGGGGATTCATGGGTCATGCGTGAGTTGACCATAGCAACTCCTTTAAATCTTTTTTTTGTGGCGTAAATGGCCCCTAATAGTTTTAGATTTTCTAGTTTGGACACCATGTCCCTTTATAATCTAAAATTAGTTTGGTTCTTTATATTTTGACCACAAAATTTTGTAATTGACTTGTTTTATATAATTTTTATAATTTATATAAAAGTTTTACATTATTTTGTTTTATTTATATATTAAATACATAAATGTAAAGTAATAACTTTATTTATTTTATATTTGTTGATTGTTTATAAATTACTGTATAAGGTTTGCGACACGATCTCGTATACGTAACTTTCATTCATTGTAACGACATTTTACATGACTAGAAAAATTACAAATGTTACAGTCTCCCCTTGTTAGAGAATTTCGTCCCGAAGTTAATCATAAGGAGATTGTCGCGGTGAAATTTTTTTTTTTGTTCATAACTGAATTCGCTCTAATTTTAATTATGGAAACTTGACTATATTCGAGTCATCTACGATTCATGATTTATACTGGTTTCTCTATCAGGTGCATTGATTTACCAATGAACACTCTTTGCGAAATATGTGGAAACTCCAGGTTTTTCGATCTACGATTCTCCTTAGGTTTCTCTACGCGATGCATTGAATCACCAATGTACACCAGAGAGAGACACAGGGATCATCGGGGTTGCAAAATGGACGTGTTAGAGAATTTCGTCCCGAAATTAATCAAAAAGATATTGTCGCAGTGAATTTATTTATTTATTTTTTTTTTTTTTAACAACTGAATTCGCTATAATTTTAATTATGGAAATTTGACTATATTCGAGTCGTCTACGATTCATGATTTTTACTGGTTTCTCTATCAAGTGCATTGATTTACCAATGAACACTCTTTGAGAAATATGTGGACACTCCAGGTTTTTCGATCTACGATTCTCCTTAGGTTTCTCTACGCGATGCATTGAATCACCAATGTACACCGGAGAGAGACACAGGGATCATCGGGGTTGCAATATGGATGTGTTATTTTTTTAAGTTTGTAAGTAACAACCCTAGTTTTGATCGAGATGTTATGTGGACCTCTATGCGAGATGATGGTTTGATAGGATGGTTGGTGATTATCGCTGTAACACTAGAAGTAGAGGGAGCTTGGAGCTAAATTGCATAGCTATAATTTCTCATTTCATAATAATGATCGGGTTTGAACTTTCATCAAATTAGGATTTCCTTGATAATTGGGAGTATGAATTTGTATTTTCTAAGTTTGAAAAGTTGATCGTAATGTGTTTAAATAGATTTGAAACATTATATGAGATTAAAAGAAAAGTCCAGCGGTATACTATAGTATATTTGTTAGAATGCAAATGATAATGGCAAAAAGTGTAGGAAAGTGATAGGTAACATACTTATCCCCTACTTTGTAACACCCCGAATTTTGTGTTGATAAAACGGGAATTGGAGGAAATCTTCTGTTTGTTAGTGTTATGCTTACGATCAAGTTTCGGTGTTAGGACTGTTGTAAACTAACG